>CAJNOP010000829.1:0-50764 GCA_905250075.1 Rotaria sp. Silwood1
TTTATTAAAAATTACAGATGTAGGTATTATAGATTTGAACAGAGAATCAAAGTTACCTTGTTATTTTCTAATGCATCGGCTAGAGACGTCGCTCCAGAAGCTTGGATCTGATTGTCGTAGAGATATAGAGAGCTGAGTGTCTATGTAACAAAGTAAATATAGCAATATGATCTACTTGAACAAAAAATGAGAATCACTGTATTATATATTAAAGCATCAGCCAGATGCCGTGCACCTTCGTCGCCGATTGTATTGTATCCAATATTGAGTGTAGTCAATCCCTATACGCAAACATTTACACATCAATATGAGAAAAAAAGAGAATACGATTACTTTGTTCTTCTTCAATGCAGTTGACAGATGTAATGATCCTACAGCTCTGATTTCGTTGCCGCTAATATTTAGTTGAGTTAGTGTCTGTATAGAAAAGATGAGGATAGGTATACTAGAGAGAGGAAGAAAAAACGGTATCACTGTATTGTTTTGCAAGGTGTGAGCTAAATTTTGTGCTCCTTCGGGTCCGATTTTACTGACTGCGAGATTTAGTATACAAAGTGTCTTAATGAAACTGTGCAGATGAATAAACCAAATAGAAGAAAGAATGGTGGTCACCTTATTATTTCTTAAAGCATTGGCCAGATATTGTGTTCCAAGAGCTCCGATTTGATTTTGGCTAAGATCGAGAGTGGTGAGTGTCTATACGATAAGAAGTAGATGGAAACATCAGACAAATAGAGAGAATGGTGGTTACCGTATTATTTCGTAATGCATCAGCTAAATATCGTGCTCCTCTCTCGTTGATCATAGTATTAACGAGATTTAGGGTGGTGAGTGTCTATGTATGAGAAAATGGAAATGGATTATAGTAGAAAGATACACAAAGAGGCAGGATCACTGTATTGCTTCGTGAAGCATCATTGGTGTTTGGTGCCATGAAAGTGTCAAATACATGCTCGTTAAGGTCTTGCGTCGTCATAGCATGAGCTAGATGTCGTGATCGTTCGTTGTCGATTCGATAGCCAAAGGGAACTTGGGTAGTGAGCGTCTATGTGAGAAGATGTAGATGCACATACAAAACAGGTAAAGAGAGAAACAGGATCACCATGTTTCTTCGACAAACATCATAGAAGTGATATGCACCAAAAGTTTCGATTAGATCCTCATCGACGTCTTGTGTGGTCGATATCTGTGTGAAAAAGCGAAAAGGAAAATGTGAGAGCGACTAAAAAAGAAGCTCATCATGATATTCAGCAATAAGTCACTCACTTGTTGTTCTTTGAGAGCGTCACTTCCGTTCGCCTCAAGTTCTTGTATTGACCGTGACTATGCAACAAAGGAAAGATCGGAGTATGAGTTATATGAAGTGAGCATAATAATTACAGTATAGTTCAGTAATGCATCAGCTAGATGCTTTGCTCCTTCGTTTTCAAGACGATTGTACGCGAGATTCAGTGTAGTGAGGGTCTATGTATTAAATTTCAGATAAATAGATAACATGAATGAAGACAGAATAAGGATCACCTTGTTATGTCGTAATGCATTCGCTAGATATCGTGTCCCATGAGCGCTAATTTCATTGCGAGCAAGATTTAGTGTGATGAGTGTCTATGTGAAAAATCGATAATGGAAAAATGAATGACATGAAGAGAAAAATCATAATCACTGCCTCATTTTTTAAAGCATCGGACAGGTGTTGGGCTCCTTCATCGCCGATTATATTACTTTCAAGGACTAGTTCGGTGAGTACCTATCGTAAAAAAATGCAGATTAAACGAGTAATTGCATGAGGATACCATAACGATTACTTTAGTATTTCGTAATGCATGAGCCAAGTATCGTGCTCCGCGAGCTGTGATTCGATTATCATTGAGATGGATCGAGGTGAGTATCTATGCGAATAAGTGATGATGAGACTATGAATGACACGAAGAGAAAATCGTAATCACCGTCTCATTTGTTAAAATATTAGACAGGCGTTGTACATCTTTATCATCGATTCGACCATGTTCAACGACTAATGTGGTCAGTATCTGTCAAAGAAAGTGCACGCAGTGTCATTGTGTAATAAGAAGAGAAAAGCTGAATAGAAAAACAATTTAGATTGGTTATCTATTTGAATAATGAAAGGAAACCTGGTACGATTTGATAGATGTTAAGAAAAACAATAAGGTGAGGATGTGGGTATATGACCTAAGTTTTAGGGATCTGACCGCATGATTCAGTTTTGCTGCACTTGGTTTCCTGAACTGTGCTCTTCATTTGTGCTCACACTCCTCAGAAACAAATGCGAAGTATGCTATGATCTTTTGTCATTTGTCGTGTGGCACTCACCAATTTTTTGTTAAAATTTGTGTTGCGTTTGGTTAGAAATACCTTCTGGAAGTCGAAACATCAAAGGTGTACAGATCGGGGACGGTAATTAGTTGCACTGATTATGAAAAAGCTATTTTAATTAACTGAGAATATTTTCTTCGAAATATTTGTGTGATTGTATGGATAAAGATGATTAAGAAAACGTTTTCTTTAGTGAACACTAAATAACAGTATAAAAGATCACCGAGTACCAAGAGTTCCTTATGAAAAAAACATTTATTTTGCTTATTTCATATACAACAAAAAATATATTTCTATCCATGTAACAAGTTGTCAAGACTTTTATCAGGAATTAATGTCTGAGAATAGGACTCATCAAGTTTTGATGTATTTAAGTGTTTTCGTAGAAAAGACAAAAGGATTGTCTTTTTGTGATTCTGGTATAGCTGTCCATGAAGACATTTCTACTTCTTTTTATGCTGATATCATAGCGAAAGTATAACCTATAATAATTTATTAATCTTCATACGAAGTTCAATGAAGCAATAGATTCATCTTAAATGCCACTAGCAAAACTTCTTTATCTAGAGTATCTAAGACAATCTTTAAAAATGGTAGCTATCACTGATATCATCTTCTGCTTTTATGCACCATAACGAAAGGGTGGGAGCATGAAAAAATGAGATTTAAGAAAAGTGTTGTAAATAATAAAGAGTATACATCACAGTATGGGGAAAATGACAAAAGGAATTGTATCACGACTCCGCATCAAAAACCACCAACTCATCCCACACATCAATATTTTTCTATTTTGTATACTTCAACGATCCTTTCAAATTGTGTCTCACAAAATAAAGAATTTTTTTCTCCATGAGACTAAATAGAAAAAAAAATGTCTCAAATTTTCTTTAATGTATGAAGCTACCAATGCTACTATTTTTCGAATGCCTTAAGCACATAAATGAAAAGCATCCTTATTAAGGAAGCTCAAAACCGATTCATTAACGTTGCGTGCTTCCAGAAACATAAACATCACTCTTTTATTTTATTTTGACACAGGATTGAACTAATTGTTTATCAGTAATCTTTGTTTTACTTTCGTTCAAAAATTAATCAGCTTATTGTTATTGCTTTCAAGAAAATCAGAAAAATCATTACACGAAAAATGCTATACATGTAGCAGTAGAGCTATATATACAGTAACTGCCTAGAAAAAAAAACCATTTAATCAGGGAACGCATTTCAGAAGCAGCTAGAGTGATTTATCTTGAAAATCTTCGGCAATCTGATGCATTTTTGTATACAATCATGGCAGAAATACATCTAGATGCACCGATAACTGTTTTACTAGAATGCATTTAAAGAATATTCCTAGTTTCAATGCAGTTTTCTTTCAAAGGGATCA
This sequence comes from Rotaria sp. Silwood1, assembly GCA_905250075.1. Classification (NCBI taxonomy): domain Eukaryota; kingdom Metazoa; phylum Rotifera; class Eurotatoria; order Philodinida; family Philodinidae; genus Rotaria; species Rotaria sp. Silwood1. The sequence goes on from CAJNOP010000829.1 coordinate 3,719, forward strand.
TGCAAATACACTTTAACTTGCATTTTGAAACTTGTTGATACGCATTCGTATCACTTTATGTCTCAGATCACTTTTCATTATTGAAAGAAACTATTTCTGTTCGGTTGAATCCTACCTGATCGGTAGGGACGATAAAGCGCGCTTAGGAATGCAAAGAATCCAAAGCTCTAGGATTTGGAACAAGAATATTTGAATTTGATCTCAGTTGGAATGTGGATTTGGGTTTGGTCTTCAGTTTCTCAAGTATGATGTGGCTTTGTAAGATACGGTCCCAAACGAGAGAAAAACATTCTAAGTCTTATAAATTGATATGAAACGACTTGGATTCCGTTTGGATTTACATTTGGTGTTCAGATTTGGTTCCTTTCTATCAGAAACGAACATTTACAGTCACGCCATACAGTAACCGAATCCCAAATCCGTGAGAGATTTGTTGCATCCTTAATTGCGTCTTTCACCAATCCTGTTTTAGGCAAGCAAATAAATCATATAAATATGTGACTTTTATTTGCAACAATTTCATTTTACTTGGATTTCAAAATTACATCATTGAAATCGATTCGTTGACTTTTTTCTGTTGGTTTTTGTAACGAGCCATTATTCGAGATAACATTTTTACATTTATGCGATAAGGGTGTGGGTGTGGGTGGGCGTGCGTGAGTGTTAGGAAGGTGAAAAAGCCACACCCACACTCACATCCACCCACACCAACACCCACACCCACCCAACACCCACACCCACACACCCACACTCATACCCACCCACACACACACCGACACCCACACCAACACTCTCACCCACCCAACACCCACACCCACACCCACCCACACCCACACCCACCCACACACCCACACCCACACGCACACACCCACATGCACACACCCACACCCACACCCACACCAACACCAACACCAACACCCACCCAACACCCACACCCACCCACACCCAATTATTACAACAGAAATTCCGTGTGGGCCTCCGACTGGTGCATCGCTGCCCTTTTATCTCAGCTCATAACCTCTACACTATGACTAAGGAAGATCCTTTAGAACTATACGTTAAAAACTACATTCAAAGGAGATTAAAAAGTATGCACACAATGGACCTTGGTCGTTCACTCTTCTATAACGATATTTTTATTTGGGATGATTTTCATAAAAGAAAGAAGGGTCACCTTGGCCAGTTTTTTCATAGTAATCGAGTAAAACAATTAATATAAAAGCATGAATCACTTCTCTTAAAATGGATATCATTTATTGAAATAAACTAATGGTAACAAAGAAAAGCACATGTAATGTCTTTATACCTCATTCCTCTTTTCTTTCCTTTGTGATTTTTTTTTGTCTTTCTTTCTTCTTTTTTTCTGACCTTGAACTGCATTCGCATATCCTCCTTCGCTGTTGTTCTCTCTTCTCGCCTCGCTCTCCATTTTTTCACGTCTGTATTGATGGTTTCTCCCTTGTATTCCTTTCTTTTCGCTTCTCTCTTCTCTCTGTGTGTTTCCTTTCTCTTCCTCGCTCTTTTGCTGTTTCTGTATTTACCTTTTTAAACCCTATGCCAGCTGAGTTAATACTCGATACAAAGATATCGTCGGCGATGATAAAACTCATTGTATTTTTTGTTGTTGTTGCTCAGTGCTTAAATATCTAATTTTTCTTTATATCATCATGTAGGCACTTCCGAGTGTTATATCAAATGCATAAATAAAAATAAAAGAAATTCATTTAATCTCCCTCTTTTGAGCATATCATATGATACTCATCATCTAAAAAGACGAAAGAACGCAAAATATACTTTTTTGCGCTCTATATGTCATAGTGTAGATGACATGCGATATCAAAAAAGTTAATAAACCATTGATTAAAAAAAAAAAAAGTTTTATGAAGTATTCTGAAATGGCTTGTAGAACGAAATGCTTTTTTTTTCAGTTATATATCTTAATTTGAGAATTTTATTATCGACTCACTGCTGTTCTGAAAGCAGCAAGTAAAATAACTTGAGGGATCAATTACTCCAGTAAAGGATGTATTACATATAGAGCCAATGCAACCAAATAAAAACATTGAAATTTACCTGACCTTGATAATACGTGTCTATGATTGTATTCAGCCGTGCACACACACCACGAACTGAACACAATATTGTGAAATTATCAAGCATATCCAGGACGCGATAGATAATGTCAATTGGTAATGTTAAAAGAGACGTAGAAACTTTTTCAGCCATAAATTGTGCTCGTTCTCAAAACAGTACTTCGTTAAAATGAATCACAGTGAAAGTGTTTCTTTCTTCATGTTTTTGTGTCTATTGACAATCTTTTCTTTACATTCATCATAACTGTGTAATTACTCTTTTACACCAATGAAAACACAAAACGGTATATATGCCTACTATGTAAATCCATGTACAGCTTGTGACACTGTCAGTTGAGCTGATGTTTTTTTATTATTTATCTCTCATCGTTGAGTGTATACGCATGCGAATCTATAATTAGTCTATCATTATCCAATGCGTAACACTTTCTTCGTCTCTCTGTATAACTATGTGTCATATAGTGACAATAATTCCATTGCTGCATTTCTATTTTCTTTTTGTTCTTTTTGTCTTCTTCATATGAGTTATCACATTATATAGATACTACGCATCTATACATATATATGCATGCCTTTTCTGTTAAGTGTGAGTTATTCTTGTTTCGTTTTTGCTTCATCTAACTATCTTGCATTCTTTCTGCTGTTGCTCTTCGACTCAATAAACTGGTATTAACTCGACCTCTCTATTTCAAATACGTAATTGAAAGACGTGACAGAAGTGTACATTATTGAAAACAAAGCTGCAAGGTATAGAGAGGGTTAAAGACCATTAACAGTGTTATTGAAAATTGAAACGAAGTTTACAACACAGCTAACTTGTTCTCTATTAAATACATATTATTCATTAAATGAATCGCTTTTTATTTTTCTGATAGGAAGTGTTCTCTATCTAAGAAATAAATGTTTAGTCAGATACAAAATGATCTATAACGAACAAGTTACATAGACAAAAAAAGATCTCTGTTTCTCATTTATTTTTTGTTCTTTTAAAAATACGCATGGTTGTTTCGAGAACTTCATAGTAACACACTTGGTCATAACCTCAAATGCATTCAGTAACACTGGAAGTATTATGAATCAGAATTGTCAGCGTTATTTTGTCTACGTTGAAGTGCTCGTCGCAATTGAACTTTCAATAAATAAAAATATACTTCAACGACGAATCAAATCTATGACTGCCCATGTCCTCAAAATCGACGATTTTATCGCGAATAATCGCCCGATTAATCGTGAGATTATATCGCAATATATTGTCAAAACTGGCGATTTTTTTACATTTTTTTCAACAAAATCAACTTTCATAAAAAAAAAACCAAACTTTCATGAAATTGTCGATTTTTAACGAGGAAATCGCAATTTTTGATGATTTTTCACGGAAAGTCGCGATTTACACACCATTTTGTCAAAAATCGCCGACTAATCGCTCGATTTAATCGACGATTTTTCAAAGTATCGCTATTAATCATCAAAAGTGTCGCGATTTTTATGACATGGATGAATACTGACTATTATGTTGAGTTTTCTAATTTCTGTGCTACTAAAAGTCGTCAACGTCAATACAATATGTAGGATGCCGTTACATACGCTGAAAAAATTTTTCAATCAACATTCATGAAAGTTTCTTTTTTCCGTTCCTTCAACTGGTAAACAAACAGAGAAACAAATGTATACTGCAATTAGCAATCAGACCGATGACTCAATATTAGTTACTGATGTCAGTACTCTAATTATTTACCTATCAAAGCTTGACGAACATGGAATTTTCTTTGAATAATATTTCATAATTGAAAAATTTTTAACATTGATACAATGCGACTTCGAATATAGAAAGAGTTCCTCTCTTATGAAAATGAACTTGATTGATTTCATTACAGTATGATCTACGTCCTCGATTTACTCACTAATTTAACCACTGATCCTTATAGATAAGCAGTGGTTGATGGGTGTGGGTGGGTGTGGGTGTGGATGAGGGTGTGGGTGGGTGTGGGCGTGGGTGTGGGTGGGTGTGGGTGTGGATGAGGGTGTGGGTGGGTGTGGATGAGGGTGTGGGTGGGTGTGGGCGTGGGTGTGGGTGTGACTCCAAGTGTTCTTTGCATGTCACACCCACACTCACATCCCACAGCCACAGCCACACCACCCACACCCCACCCACATCCACACCCCACCCACACCCACACCCACACTCACACATACACCCACACCCTCAACGTTTCATAGATATACACGATACATCACTTTCAACTTCCACAATTTACGAAGAACTTATAGACCAATTCTCAGTGATTCACCCTAGTTTGATCGAAAGTAAAAATATCAAAAGGTAAAAATGTCGAAAATAAAAATATCGAAAACAAAAACAATAGAAATGTCGAAAGGTACAGATGTTGTAAATGATAGTGTATGGGAGAAGAAGTTCTTTCACCCTCATTCTAACTCTCACATCCACATTAAGATCGCACATTTTCGTTTTCGACATTTTTATTTTCGACATTTTTATCTTTCGATATTTTTACCTTTCGATCAAAGTAGGGTTAACCTTCTCAGTATCTATCTATGAAACAGCAGCTGGATATCTTTGTTGTAATGATGATCTTCGTAAACTACCATTGAATCATCGTTCCGTAATGCTTCTTAGTGCTAGTAACAATGTAAGCTGCATAAGTGGTGCATTCGTTATTGAACATTGGAGTTTATGCGATATCAATGCTTTTATGAAAGTTATGAAGGCAAAGTAGGGAACACGTGCAATGAATTTTCATCTTTGGACTAAGAAATTTATAGATTCAGATGTTGTATTAATCAAACTATCAATATCATTGTTGTTATTATACAGATATCTCAGAAGATTTAATATATCCTATTAATATTTTAGAGATTCAAAATAAGTATGCAGCATCAACACGGAAATATCTTCTCTATAGATATAGTCATTATGATGCTATTAAACGATTTCTTAATTTAACTCTTTGGCTTCTTTCTATGGGTATGTTAGCGTCTTATGCTCAAAATGTGTTGTTACATGTTAATAATGTTGATTCACTTATTGAACAAGTTGAAATGACACTTATATTAGATGATGTCGAAAACGTACCTGAAATAAATCAGTGGCAGTCATCGTTTTTGTTTTTCAAATGTTTAATTGTGGGACATTGTATTTGTCAGTCATGTTTAAAATTACTGCAAAAAATAAAAAGAAAATATGTAAAAACTATTAAAAATAATAAATATATAACAGTATATCGGTTTAAAATAAAACTGTTCAGATTATATTACTGATCATTATCGAAAAATTTTTGAACTAAATTCATTCGTATGAATTGTATTTATTGACCTAAAACTTAACATGGTTTGATCATTTTTGAAAATAAAAACATTAGACATGGAAAGATTTTTGTTCATACTCGGAACAGCGAAAAAAATATGAGTCTTCGTTGTTTTTTGCTATACAAATCATTTTCTGTTGTTTCATTGAAATTAATAGAAGAATGTTGAACATCTATGAAGAAAAAGAAATTATCAAGTTTTTTTTTAAGATACTAAAACTAATAGAATTTAGTGCTAAGAAAAATTATAAACCAGAAACTTACGAAAGCTTATAACCGTGCTAACTTGTTTTCCTTTAAGTCAAAATTAATTGCTATGCAATAAAATATTATTGTAAGTAGAGTTGGATGTGAAGGTAGGCCAAGACAATATATGTCAATTCTGATAGGACCACCTAAACCCTCATATTCATTCACCTACACTCGCACCTTCTAATCAGAAATTATGAAGATATATTGGCCGCGATAGACGACCCAAGATCTTGTAATAGCGTGAAAGGTTTATTGAAGTAATTCCAACTTAGGAAACTTTTTTCAACGATTCAAATAGAATCACAATTGGAATCGAATCTTGAAAATCCTGTATGGAGCTCTAGTCGTTAGAAATAATAGTCTCGAAAATCGAATCAACTTGTAACAAGTCATGATCACTACAAGCGAAAGTAGAAAATAGCAATAGTCAATACAGAATGTAAAGCTAATTATTTTTTCATTTATAAATAGATTGATAGTAGCGCTTCATACTGAATTGGTCATTCTAACAACAACATAAAACAAAGAACAAAGACATATCGATCAGTTAAATAAAATAGCAAAATCTTTATTATATTTAAATAAATAAAGTAATGGCATTAACAATGAGAATGGGAGAACCAACTCCACGACGGTAAAAATGTATTGTTTGCTTCTGTCTTTATATCAGGTTTTTCTCTTTCGTATAAGTTAGATCTTTAGCTGCACCACGACGTACAACAAAACTTTTTACATTTGATGATAATAATGAAAAAGAAAATTCTCTTAATGAAAGTCTTACAGGACGACGACAATCACGTTTATTTAATAATTCAATTAATACTGAAAATATTAATGATGAACCAATTCAAACACCAACACAATTAGTTGATTTATATCAAAAAACACTTGAATTAGCAGCACAAGGAAAAATTAATATTAAAAATGCATTTAGTATTCCACTTGTTGAACGTTTACCACAAGTTTTAAATGTTATTGCACTTGATGATAAAGATAATCATCATTTAGGACCAAATTTTGTTAAAGCTGGTTCAGTTATTGATACTAGGTTTGGTATATTGTGTTCTAATCGAAATAGAATTTTTCGGTTGATTTTCTTTATTATAAAGTTGAAAATAAGTTTTTTTGATCATGCCTTGTATTTACCTATGCATCATCTACTATTCAGAATAAGTGCTTTAGAATTTTGAGTCGATGTTGTACTGATTGGCAAATAGTTAACCATAGTATAGTTACGAGAATTTGGTTGAATGATCATATTGAAATAAGTTTAGAACTGTGCCATGTTGACAGAAGGTGTATTATCCCTTGTATAGATAGTATCTACTCTGAACAGAATGCATTATAAATAGCACTAGGATGATAACATGAAATATCTCCATGTTGATTCAATCAAATAAGCTGATGTTTTTTCGATTATTGATAGAAGTTTTTTTTCATAGAGTTTTTCATTTATACGAATAAACTAAAAAAAATACTACAATTAAGTTTTATTGTTGGTATCATAAAAGCAATTTCTAACTGTTATCAAGTACGAAAAAAAATACATGTGCAGCATTTCATAGATAATTTTCAATGATCATCTAAGAGAATAAAAACGAATTATATAGATGTTTATCAAGCTAATTTTCAGAACTAGTTATTTTAAAAGTCAACGGTTATTTCTTATTCAGTCTATGACATCTAGAAACTAATGAGCAATAAATTCAACTTTCGGGCGTAAAAATCACTAAATTTTTATCGTTTATTCAAAATTTTTCTCATGATTTTTTGTAGTGCTAAAATCTATGGTTTTCGTGTTGATGCATTATATACAGAAACACAAAAATTAAGTGGAAATATTCTAAATACAGAAGAAGAAGAAGAACAACAACAACATTCAAATGATGGAGAAAATAAAGAAGAAAATCGACTAGAAGTTGATAATGAAAATATTGATTCTGAACAAAATGAATCAAAAAAACCAACACGTCGTATTAAAACAAAAGCAACATCATTTGTTGTTAATGATCTATCAAAAATAACACTTGAACATGAATTTGAATTTCGTCCATTACAACCACCAAATATCTGTCAATGGCGTGGTGGAATTGGAAAAGATTCAATATATGCTGAAATGGTTTCAAGTACAATGTATTCATCAAGTGATTATCCATTAATTGATGGTTTTACAAATGCAAATAGTCAACCAGAAGAACAACAAATTAAAATTGAAAATATTCTTAATCATACAATAGCAAAAATAATTGATTTAACATCATTACGTGATGTTATTAAAAATAATGAAACATATGATCATATTCTTGGTTAAGAACATATATATATGTATATAAATATTGTTTTTTTAATTTTTGTTGTTCTTCTTTGTTTAGGTAATCAAGCATTACGTGATTTTTCATTTAATGAAATTCCAAGTGATTCATTTATAAATACAATTCATGAAAGTTGTCTTGGACAAAATGATGAAAGTATTGATAATAGATCTTATACAAATAATGATGAAAATGATAATGATGATGGTTATAATCATGATGAATTAATTCATGCTGCTATTGAAGATTTTAATGATGATCCATCACATACAAATGAAATTTTTAAAAATGCATTAAATGAATTAAGTAATCAAGATCCATCAAGTATGCATTCAAATTTAGGAAATTATCAATCACAACATTCAGCAAATGTAAGTTAATAATAAATAGAAGAAAAAATTATTTAGTAGTAAGCATTTTACATCATTCATATAGAAATTAAAATCGATGAGTAGAAGCCAGTTAATCAACATTACAATATATCTAAACACAAGAAGAAGAAAAAGAAAAATAGTCCTATTGTTTTTTGCTGAATCTATCGTTAAAATGAAAAATTTCCCTTTCTATTAAAATAAAGAGAAATTCATATTTACTTTTTCACCTATACATTCAAAATACATTGTATAGTTAAATAACGACAAATAGTTTTCTACTATTTTCTCAAGTTGTGTTGTTGCACACCGATAGATTCTGTATTTCTGGAATGTTAAATCTCCGTTTGATTACAAAATCATTGCAGAGGATCATTACATGACTATGGTCTGACTTTTTATATTCATCAAACATATCATTTTCTTATAAGAGTAATATTTTAACGACTCATTGAAAAAATTTTATTTTAGTTAAATCTTCCATCCGCTAATGAAATTTTATCGTCATCATTTATGAGTACAGTATCATTTGCAGATCAAATGCCAAATTTATTACATTCAAAAGATGTTCAATCTGAATATTCATATTTTGATGCAACTAAACTTAAACTTTTTGCTGGACCTAATATATGGAAATATACAAATTTACTTAATATAACTAAAATAATACCAACTAATAATAGTTCAATTATTCAACAACAACAAGCACCAGCAATACGTCAAAGAATAAATAATGAAGGAGGAAATATTTGTATAATTGGTCCAAAACGTAGTATTCGTGTTGATTTTTTTAATCAATTATCTATTGATCAAATAATGTCAAATATTAATAATGGACGTGATAAAAAAACTATTGGTATATCTCAAAGTGCACTTTTATTACGTATAAGAGAAAAAAGTTTTAATCAAACGCAATTAGCTAGAAAATTACGTCCATTAAATGATTTAATTAATTCACCTAATTTTCCAGAATTAAATTTTGAATATTTACATTTAATTAATCGATATAAAGAAAAAAAACAAGAACAAATTCATGAAAATCATGATTATGATGATTTTGATGATAATAATTTTCATGTTACTATTGAACATCATGATGATGAAGGTAAGATTAATATTCATATGTTTAAATTATGAATTTGATTTGAATCTATACGCAATTTGTTAAAACTCTTCAGTTCATTTTTTTTGCTTTACTAGTTGCATAGATGTAGGAAATTCAAATGAAATTAGGTCAGTTGAGACTGACCTAATTTTTTAAAGGTAGCCTATTGAGGAAGCACACTTTATACTATATCCTATTCAACTCATCAATTTTTGTATAGTTTTTGTTCCTTACTCAATATATGAAAAGAAAGATCGTTACTACGTAAGAGTAAAAAATCTTGACTATTTTACTACTACGAATTTACCATTGACTCTAAAAAAACAAGTTTCTTAATAACTTCGACTATTTCTATGTTAATGAATTCGTAAAAAATACAAAAAGAGAATTCATTAGTGATAAATCGTTAAATAATTCTCTGACGAATGTATCGACACTGATAAACGCAAACAAAATCTTAGATTGTATTTACCTTCAGAATATACCTATTATATTCTAAGAGTAGATTACACGATGGATCGAGACAGACTCACCTCAAGTCAGAGTTGTTCGATATAGGCTCTGTAAAAGTCTAACATCGAAGAGTCTAATACAGATCTCGAAAATATTTTTAAAAATTACGAATAGAACACTTCTTTGCTTCAGTATGTTTTCTGTTGAGAATATTAATTTTTATTTTCTAGATGCTCCATTAACAGCAATGCAATATGATTTTATTCGTCCTGTACATTATGAAAAAATTGAATTTGCTAAAGGTTCAACATCAGTCAATGCTAAAAATTTAAAACGTCAAATGATTGAAGAATTTACACGACAAAAATTAGAACAACAACGTACATTATCACTTGATACAAGTACAACAAGTCAACAATCATCATCATCATCATCATCACATAATAATAATCATTATCAACAACCAATTGTTGAATTTTCAATATTATGTGAAAATTTATCTGATCATGGTCATTTATCATTACAAACAGATTTAGCATCAGCATTTTATTGTATGTTAATTAATTGTAATGAAAATAAATTATATATGAAAAGTAATTCAAAACGTGATGATTTATATATACAAGAATGTCCATTTACAGATCGACGTGATCTTTCAACACTTTCTTATTCATATACAAGTAGTTCAAATCTATCAACAACTTCACTTATTGTTCATTGAAACAAATTCTTTTTTTTGTGTATGTACTTATGTACTTATTATTATTATTATTTTCTTTTTTTTGGTGACTTTAATAATAAAAGTGTATTTTATTTAAAAAAAAAAGAAGGAACGAGAAGAGTTTCTGTACAAAGAGCAAGAGAGAGCAACACAGCACACAAATATTTTTAAAGATATTTTATAATTATTAATAAAGTAAATAAGATGAATACAGTGGATTGATAAGGAACAATTATGTTTGCATGATTAAACATATTATTGATTGTTTGACCGTAAGATAATAATGAACGACCAATTAAATAAACAGCAAAACTTGGAGGATATATATTGAATGATTGAACCATAGCATTAACAGATTGATCACTACAACATGTTACCATAAAATCTTGAGATAAAAAGAAAAAAAAGAAAGATATGTTTTGTTTTTTGACATAAACTAAATCAAAATTCAATGAACTTACTTTGATAATTCATAGCTTCATTACCACCTAGCAAAAAAAAAGACATAGAAATTAATACTTAAGTTTCATTTATAAATAGATTTATGATCTGTAGATCTGACGAGAAAAGTTCTCTAATCGGTTAATCACTTTTGAATTGAAACTATGTACACTATATAAATTCAAATGTATTATGAATATCATCAAAAGAGTCATTGCCCTTAATTTATTATTAAGAAAATATTACACTTTTTACAGTAATTTTTAAATGAATGCCGTAGCTCACAAGTATTCATTTTCGAATTCCGACTTGAAGCTTTGCTTCTCTCCTGAAATAGGAACATCAAGTATAACGGTTTATATGAACAATGTAAAAGTAACACTATTGAGAAAATTTCACGAAGCGAAACAATCCTTTCTCGAGAAGTTTTCGTTGTTATTTAGTATTTTTACTAAAGCTAATTCTCGGAAAATTCGCATTGTGATTATTCTTCGTATGCTAAATTCTTTCAATGATAATTTCATACAAAAAAAGTTTGTTTTACATTTTTCTCAAAATCAATTTTAGGATAATCATTGAATATTATGCGAATATTTGTAAACGTAAACTTTTATCTAATGCATTTTTTAAAAAAGCTTGTGAAATAATCATCATTAGTGATGAACAAACCGGTTTTATTTATTGGAGTTTTTCCTATTATAAATTCATACTTCTTAATAAATTCTTCAATATATTTTATATATACCTGCTAATTGATTACCAGGTAATGGTTGAACTGTAATACGTTCACCTGTCATAGCCGTACATGATTGTGGTCCAGCAGCATAAGTTGAACCACTATAAAATCCACCTGTACCTGTATAATAACTTGGATCAATACCAGATGATCCCGTCATTGGTACAACATTTAATTGTGGATTATAAAAAGCACCAAATGTACTATTCCAAGTAGCATCAGACATTGGTTTTCCAATAGGAACACCAAAATTGTCATAATGAAAACCATTAGCACCCGTATTACTTCCATTACTAAATGGATAATATTCAGAATTTGGATTAGCATAACCAGTCATAACATATGATGGATTATATAATTGATTATAAGAACCAAATGGTGATGGAGCAGCTGGATATCCACCAAAAACTTGTTCTTGTGGTTGAAAGTAACCTGGACCGAGATCGGGTGCTTTCACAGGTGGTCCACCTATTGTCATCGTTCCATTTCTCCATACATCAGCCCAATCTTGTCGTTTTCGACGAGTTCGTCGTTGTTGTTGTTGTTGTTGTTGTTGCTGTTGTCGCTGTTGTTGTTGAGCTCGTGGCATTTGACTACGACTATAATAACCCCCTGAACGACGTAATATATTAGCCATAGGATCCAAAAGAACATCAGCACATACATGACGAAGAACAAACTAAAAATGTAAGATAAATAAAAGTTTTACAATTTAAAATTGTATTTTTTTAAAATTACTTGTCTTATTTGATTTGTATTTGTTGATACACCAATTGATTGTAGAGCAGTATTTGTTGGGATAAATAGTGTATAAGGACGTCCTGATTGTTTTAATTGATCAATAACACCTGTTTGTTGAAGTAATTGAGTAAATGAACTAAATTTAATGAATACAATTTATATGAAAAATAAAATAAATTAGATAATTTTTTACCTAGCTCCTTGCATTGTTGAAAGAACTGTATCTAATGGAATAGCTGTACCAGATAGAATACCTTCAATGAAAAGTGTTTAATTTTCCAAGAAAAAATTTTAAAGAATTGTATACCTCGAATAACATGCATAACACCATTTTTAATTGGTATATTCGATTCAGTATTAAGAACCGTAGCTGCGAATGGTAATGAATTTTCTGGTCGACCAATCAGTGTTACCACTTAAATATTAAATACAATGTACTGTAAAATTCGGAAATTTATAAACCAAAGCAGAGCAAAGTATCTTTAGAATATAAAATCTAATATCCCGATCAAATGCTTCCTTGCTGATAACAAAGAAGCGATCGAAAGCTTCTAATGTCTGTTTCAAGAAAAAAAAAGATGAGTGAGTCTTTTTTTTTCAATAACTTTTGATAGAAACAAAGTAGAGAACTGCGAGTTTTACGTTGAAAAAGATGCATTGTATTGATTATTATAAGTTTTCGATCGACCTTTTTGAAAAGTAACGTACTTTGTGAAGTGATTATAATGAGCTTTTAATTACTCGATGTGCATTCGAACTGCCGATAAAAGATTTATAATACTATACAAATCGTGGTTTTTCACATTGAATCGTTGAGAAGCTGTAAGTATCTATTCAACACTTTCAACCGATTGTTGTGAAAAAAATCGCATGTTTATCTTAGGAAGAACTAAAATATATAATTTAATTCTACTTCATTTTTTGCTGTATGATGTTTCTATCAAAAGTTACTTTAAAACTATCCATCTACCACTTTTTTTAATGAGCATTAGAAATTCAAAACACTTTCGAAAATTTTCTATTCATGTCAGAAATATCGAACTATACATTGTCGGCTTGCTATCGCATATAAGTGAACGATGTGAATAAATACAAAAGAATTAGAAATTTCAATGTTTCAGCATAAGTCTTCAATTACGAAGGATAGTCTAATGAATATCTGCGAACAATTAAAATGTTAAAATTCACTTTTAATTGAAACATATCATTTTATTCTAATATGGTTTTTACCCTATTCTGAAAAATAAATTAGTAAAAGAACATCTCAGATTTCTTGGGACAGGATTATTCCATTAACTCCTTTCCTACCTGTAAATACTCAATAAAAAAAGCAATGAACAAATTATCATGTTTCTCAAGCACTGCCGTTATTGGGAAAGGTTAAATTTGGCAGATAGCTTTTTGGTAACTACTTGAAATTTTCGCAGATATAACGCAAACAGGAGGAAGGCTTTGACATTTGTAAAGTCTCTCTCATCTAGAGCCATGCAACTTATAAATCTTATATGTACCATTTCCATTCGGTCCAGAAGAAATTTGTGCTTGAATAGAAAATTGTGGATCCATAGTAGGATAAATTTGTCCATCTTGAAAAATAGCTGAAGTTGGATATATTGGCATTGGATTAAAACTAGGATTAAGATTTGGATCAAATTGTTGTTGATTCGGTAAAAATTGTTGAGTGGGCAACATTTGTTGCTGCTGTGTTGGTAGCAACGGTTGATTAGGTAACATTTGCTGTTGCTGTGTTGGTAGCAACGGTTGATTAGGTAGCATTTGCTGTTGTTGTGTTGGAAAAAATGGTTGAGAAGGCAACATTTGTTGTTCTGGATTTGGTAAAAATGGCTGATTGGGAAACATTTGCGGGTCAGGTAACATTTGTTGTTTGGATGATACTTGTTGTTGTTGTTGTTGTTGTTTTTGCGTTGGTAGCAATTGTTGAGTAGGTGACATTTGTTGTTGTTGAGAAGGTAACATTTGTTGTTGTTGCCTAGGTAAATTTTGTTGTTGTTGTTGCATAGGATAACTCTGTTGTTGTTGAGAAGGTAATATTTGTTGTTGCTGAGAAGGTAACATTTGTTGTTGTTGAGAAGGTAATATTTGTTGTTGTTGAGAAGGTAACATTTGTTGTTGTTGCCTAGGTAAATTTTGTTGTTGTTGTTGCATAGGATAACTTTGTTGTTGTTGAGAAGGTAACATTTGTTGTTGTTGAGAAGGTAACATTTGTTGTTGTTGAGAAGGTAACATTTGTTGTTGTCTAGGTAAATTTTGTTGTTGTTGTTGCATAGGATAACCTTGCTGTTGTTGAGTAGGTAACATTTGTTGTTGAATAGGTAGATTTGGTTGTTGTTGTTGTTGTTGTCCAGGAAATGTTTGTTGTTGTTGAATAGGTAAGTTTTGTTGCTGCTGTTGCCTAGAAAAAGTTGGTTGCTGTTGTTGTTGTTGAATAGGTAAATTTTGTTGTTGTTGTTGAATAGGATAAATTTGTTGTTGTTGAGCAGGTACCATTTGTTGTTGAATAGGTAGGTTTTGTTGTTGTTGCATAGGAAAAATTTGTTGTTGTGTAGGTGACATAGATTGAGAAGGTCGAATTTGTTGTTGTTGTTGAAAATTTATATTTGTTGGCATATTTACTTGTCGACGTCGACGGCGATGACGTTGTGGTAATTTTTTGTTTGAACTAGAAGAAGGAGAGCGTTGAAATTGTGGTGGTAAAAATCCTGGTTGAATAAATGGTTGTTGTTGTTGAACAAATGGATTTGACATAGTCGTTAATTGATCGGTATAAACAGGAAAACGTATAATATGTCGACGTAAATTCTAAATAAATCAAAACAAAAACATTTTTTTTATAGTATTTTTTTTCTTTTTAATTTACTAACCATACTAAGATCTTGAGAATTTCCCAATTGTTGTACAGCTATTTGTTGTGGTATAAGTACAGTTATTGTAAGTAAATTTTGCGGATTAAGCATATTTGGACCTGTATTACCTAGGCCAGCTGTATTACCTTGTAATAAATTAACTAATTCTGTATCGCCCGATTGTTGAATAAGAGCCATAAAATATCTAGAAATAATTTAAATATTTCTTTTTTTTTTGTTTTCTCGTATTTTAGTTTATCTTACTGGTAACTTCGTGCAAGTTCATCAGCAGCTGATCGAGCTATACCACTAAGAAATGTTGAAATTGGATAAACAACACCATTACCATAGATTCTAATATCTTCTGTACGTGAAGCTAATATACGTGCAACTTGTCGATTTGAAATAACATCAACTAAAAAGATTTATAATTAATTAATTTTAGAAAAATAAAAAATAAAAATATTTTACCTTGAAATGTTTGATCTGTTTGTATAATTTTACGAAATGTTACCCATTTACCACGAATTAATGTACTAAATTGTTTACTTGCATCCATTACAGTTGGATAAAGTACTATGGGTATAATATGTGATTTAATAAACTAATTAATAAGAATGTTTTTTTTCTTTTTTTAGTATAAAATATAGAAAATTTTTTGAAAAAAAAACTCTTACATCATTAACATCATTTGTATTATTTATAATAGATTGTTCGAATAGAAATTGTGCATTTGCACCTAAATTAGCAAATGCTTGATCATTTGGTAAAAACCATGTTTGATGATGAGGTGAACGTAATTCAGATCGAAAATAATCACTACGATCAGCTAATAATCGTAGACGTCTTAAGAAATAATTTATTTTTATATTATTATTATTATTATTAAATAAAAATTAATCTTACGAAAATTGACTATCTTCAAGAGCATCATAAGCAGTTTTATATTGTATTTGATCACGTCTTTCAGGTGGCCATAATATATTATCAATAACATTTATTATACCACGACTCATTAAACGTGATTGTAATATAAATGCATTATTAATTGTAGGACGCTAAAAAAAAACTATATTGATTCAAAGATTTTCTTTACATTTCATATGAAAAAAAACTGCTAATATAATTCCTGTAGGATTAAAACATGAAACACGATATAAATATTATACACACTCTCAACGAGAGATTTACTAAGATATTTGTCATAGTCTGTGAGAAGTAGTTAATAGGACCCTGTAGATTTCAGTCCGCCATACAAAAAACATTGATCCAAATCTACCAGAAAACGATAAGTCTTCATATTGATGCATAGAAAATATTCTTCCTTGATCTCGTTTCAATATTACATAAAACTGAAGCTTTTGGTGTTACTATTGGTTTACCAATTAACTATTCAATTTATTTTGTTTTTTTTTGTTAACAGAATGTTCTCTTCAGCTGTTTCCGTCCGATTTCATTGATTCTTTTTGTTTAAGAACACTATAATATTCTAGACTTTTATCATTCTTCAATTGTTCATGTACACAAAGTGTGTCAGATATTGATGGGAAAAAGAGAGAAAGCGTTCAAATTTCTATTCTGTATACTTCAATATTCTTTTTTTAGATCGTGTCTTACAGAATTAAGATAAAACTTCTACATTCAGAAAAAGAGCAGTCTAACTCATAGGTTTCGACTAGTTGGAAATACTTTCTAACCGGTCAAAAATGAACAAGCATCCAGTATTAAAACTTTTTGATCACTCGTTACTTATACAAGTAGTCGAAAAGTATTAATGTACATAAAACTCCGATTTCTCAAATTAATCTCATTGATAAAAAGCATAAATTTTAGTCTTTTTGTTTTTTTTTTGTATTCAAAAAAACCCCTTACTTGTATGCCCATACCACCAGAACCCACAGGCATAAATCCTGGTTGTTGTTGTATATTAGGATTAAAATTTGCTGGTGGTGGATTAATATTTTGAAGAAATTGTGTATTCACATTTGGATTAAATACATTAGTATAATAATTTGTTAGATTTTGTGGAAATAAATTTGGATTACTCGATGATAAACTACCTAGCAAGAAAAAGAAAACAAACAAATATAAAAGAAATAAAGATTTCTATTTAAAATTGAAATAACCTTGTGCAACAACATATGTTTGTGTAGGTTGATTTGGATTGTAATTATTCATATTCACTTAAAAACAAAAAAAAATAAGAAAATGATTTTTTTTTCGAAATTCAAATTTAAATTTATTAATACCAAGATATGGATTAAGTGGAGCAACATTATCAAATGTTTTTGTTGTATTTGGTGTTCGTGGTAACCAAGGTATACCAGCTGAATTATAGCCAGTATTATCAGGATTTACATTTATGTATGGACCTATTCCACCATAAAAACCAACACCATAGAATACCTAAAATAATATATAATATAAAAATTCTATTTTGATATATATATAAAATGGAGACCAAGTTTAAGCCAGATTTCTTTTTTTCTCATTAGTGTCGATTTAAGTTACACTGTATATGACAAGCTCAACTATGGAGAGCACTTATGTCACTAAACTCAATTGTCGGTATACTTCAAGAGATACAGCATGTTGAAAATAGTTCAATCAAAACAAACGGAAGTGTTATCTTAGTAGAAGGTTGGATCGTAAAAATAGCGGCTAGATTTCGTTCACTAGAACAAACAACTCTGTTTGATAAACAGTACTACTTTTCAATGTTTTGAAATTTAATAATATATTTTCGAAATTTCTTCTGTTCTTTCATAAAGGTAAAATCGATTAAATATTATAATAAAAGATTTCTAAGTATTAGTTCTGCTAGACAAATAACAATTTCTATCATAAAGATTGAACCGATTGACTATTAAATTTCTTTTTTTTTTTTTCATACTTGAAATGGTAATGCCATAGTTGGTAAATTATTTTGTGGTCGAACATTGTTTATTTGACTTGGATGAATTTGATTAAATTTTTCTTGTGCCATATTAAATATTGTTTGATCATCATAACGACCAGGTACAATATGATATTTCCATAATAAATTTGGATCTTCATTTCTTCGATTAATACGTGTCATTGCATCATTATTAGGAGCAAATATAGTAAAATCACCAATAGTACTTGGTTGTTGAGATGGATAAATATCTTGTAATAATCCTTGTAAATCTTGTTGACGAATTAATTGTTGATAAAACTAAATTAGTTTATTTTAATTTATATATTTGAATAGAAATAAGACAAAAAGAATAGAATATTTTTGGTAAAAACTTACTAAACTTAAATCAGGCATAGCTGATATATCTTCAATAGGACCAGCATAACAAACAATAATAATTAAAAATAAGAAATACAAATATATGAGATTCATAGTTTTTACAGATCAACTTCAATGTGTAATCTAAATAATACAAAACATATGTATGTTGATATTGTATTATTAATCTTTCTATTCTCGTTTACTAGGTCTTATTTTCTTTCTTTATATTTCTTTGCTTTCAAATCATCAACAGGAAGGAATAAATAGATATAGATATATATACATATGTATATATAGAACAAATTCTGTAATATAGGGCAGAATAGAATAGATTTCATTATACGAGACAGACAGAAAGAAAAAAAAATTATATATACAAAGCAGACATACAATTGATGGTCAACGATTGTCGCAAGGGAGTTGACCGTATGATGATGGTGAACTCTATTGTACAACCTTTTTTTTTTTTTTTGTTCTACATTGACATAAAAGTTCAAATCGAACAATAAATGTATAGAAGACTGTTGTTGTCTGAACGTGAATAATGATTATATTCTTTTCTCATCAATAATTTGATATGTTGAAATGTACTATTATACACAAAAGCAAAATCATTTTTTGTTTGCTTTTTATTCTTAAGGTTGCAAGGTGAGAACAACGAAAAAAAAAAAAGAAAAAAAGAAAAACTATTGTGAATAATTGAAATGTCATCTTATCAATATTGATGAAGAAAAAGGCTACATAATGTCGGCGCTGTCATCAACTGTCCAAACTAAAATTATATTGTCTACAATCAACCTTATCTTGTTCTCTTTGTATATCAAGACAATTACTCATTGTCATCATACTCATCAATCACCAAACTAGCATTTATTCTTTTTTATCAAAATAGACAAAAAAAAACGAAAAAGAAAAAATCTATTCAACACAAAAAGTCCGTAAAAGATCTTCATTTGTTTCTCGTCTTCTTAATACTTTGATTTGTTCATGTTCATCTAATGTATATTCAGCTGGTCGTGGTCTCATATTATAATTCGAACTCATACATGAACAATAAGCACCAACATCAAAAATAGCAATAAAATCTCCACGTTTTAATGTATTTGGTAAATAACGTTGTTTACCAAGAAAATCTCCACTTTCACATACAGGTCCAACTATATCAAATGGTATACGTTCATCTGTAGATAAAGAATTAATTGTATCAATATGATGATATGCTTGATAAAGAGCTGGACGTATACATTCAGTCATAGATGCATCAACAACAAGTTGTCGTATAGAACCAGTAGATTTTTGTCCAAGTACACGTGTTATAAGTATACATGAATTTGCAATTAAACTTCGTCCAGGTTCAACAATTAATTCAATTGTATGAGGTAACAATTGTAATGGTTCTTTTATTGATTGAATATAATCTTCTATTGTTGGAATATTTATATCATTATTATTATCATTTTTTGTACGTTTAGCATAACGTTTATAATCAATATTTAAACCTCCACCTATATTAAGTATACGTAGATGAGGAAAACGTTTATTATTAAATAATATTATTAATTTTTTAACACATTCAGTAATAATTTGTGTATTTGATATAGTTGAACCTAAATGACAATGAAAACCAAATAAACGTATCCATTTATCATGATTTTCTTCAATTAATTTATAAATTGGTTCTAATTCATCAATATTTATACCAAATTTACTTGTTTTAGATGCTGTTGTATTATATGCATGTACATTTGTATCACTAAGATTTGGATTAACTCGTATAAGTACATTAGCTATTTTATTTAATTGTTTTGCATATTGAAGTATTATTTCAAGATCAAATAAACTATCAACATTAAGTAAAACACCCGAATCAATAGCCATTTGAATACTTTCATCAGTTTTTCCATTTCCATTATAGATAATAGATGATGGCTAAGAAATGAATTTAATGATATAACAAAAAAATATATATTCATTTATTGTTTTTTGTATAACTTACTTCAAAACCATTTGATAATGCTAATTGCATTTCACCACCACTAACTGTTGTTAACATAGTTTTTGCAGATTTTAATATTGGTAATAAATATGGATTATAATTAGCTTTCATTGAATATGATAAACGAGTACGAATAGGTGCAAGTTTATTTAATGCTTGTTGATATGTATTAATATTATGACGAAATTGATTAAGACTATAGAGTATAAATGGTGTAGATGGTGATGATAAACGTTCAATAAATTGTTTAATAGATGTTTGATCAATAAATAATGGTTCATCATGACCTTCTTTATAATAAAATCCATATTTAGTCGTCATTTTTACGTGTACAAATATTCTCTTATCTTTCGTTTTTGTTTCTATTCAGTTTTATCTTAAGAAAAATTAACAAAAGAAAAAAAAAAAAAAATTATTCTTATCTAAATATCATAAGCCTTTAGCTAAAGAAAACGAATTGAAATTTCAAGGATAAATTAAAACAATATTCTACACCTTACAGAAACAATAGTTGATATTTAATCAACTTTTGATTTCATTTAGTTTCTATTGTATATGAAATAATAAAGAGAAAAAAAAAAGAACCTAATAAGGTTTCTAATCTTTTTTTTCTTCTTATTTTGTCAATATTAGTTTACGACATTTATGCACTTAATATAAAATATGCGCGACTATCAACTAAAATGCAAATTTTTGGCATCATTTATTCCACTTGCTTAGAAATCGTACTTAGTACTGATACTTCTTACGCATTTACTTCATATAGAAAGCCAAATTATGCGTCTATTTTATGAGAAACAATATTTTATATATCAATGATAGAAAATGAATGAAAGATAGATTACGGCTTGTCCAAATGTAATGCTATAATATTTTTGACACACTTTTTTTGCATTATCTCTGAAACTATGAAAGCTAGAAAGTTCGTTCAAACGCGATTTGATGCAGCTTGTCAAACTCTATTTATACCATAAAAATGACTTTTTTCAGTAAAAGTCTCGAGCTTTAAGAAAAGGTTTTTGGTCGCGTAACGCTTTGACATAAAAAGACTCTTTTTCTTCAGAGCCACTAATAAAACTGCAATTTCTTGTGAAAATATTTCTTCAAATGAAACACTTCTAGAGCCAGTTTTGTAGAGCTTTGAACGGGCATTTAAACGCTAAAAAAAAGTTTTCTCTAAACTATTTTTGCTTAGATAAAAAATGCAAAAAATAAATGTGACACTGTGACACAGTTTTTTGTCGACCAACTTTGAGACACTTAACATAGTCAGAACGATTTGATTTTTATAAGTGTTACTCTTTTCTGTATAACAAATCGTTCTATGCAGAAACGAGATCGATACATCGACATGGAAGCTCACAAGTGACGCAGTAAGTTGAAAACTGTATAAGAGTCTACAAATTGTCCTTAGCCACGAAAGTCAAAACTAAGTAGGCCATTTTAGACAGAATGAAATTTTGCATCGAATGGTATGTTCCTCGGCTTTTTTTGGAAGAATTTCTTGGTTAGAAAATTCAAAATACGATTTTTGAAAAGTTTAAAATCCGGTTTTCAATGCTAAAATCTAATTTTTGTATAAAATAAATGTCAAATTCGTAATCAGCGTTAAAAGCTGCATCTAGTAACTCATTCAGATTTATTCAACTCGAAAAAAAAAAATTTTTCGAAACTTGATCAGCGAAGTGTCACGTTACGTAGACAAGCCGATTACTGATTTAAGATATATATTAAATATCAAAGCCAATGAATTTACATTGTGTTAAATATATATGAATAAAATTCTCGATGTTCACATTCTCGTTAATTCAATTTACTAATTTTATTATTAATTTAAAACAAAAATAAATAAAAATAAATGTGGAAACCTCGGATTTGAATCCGAGAGTTATGTGTACTTCAAAAAGTGAATGAGACAAATCGGTCATCCTAGAATGTGCGGATATAAAAATTAGCCTGGCAAATCCTTTCTATAAACATTTGAATTCTATTGGCTACTACTCAACCAATACGATTTCGGAGTGAACACAGCTCAGATTTGGACTCTTCGCCTTGAGTTATCTTAAAAAACTCGTTTTTCCTATTATTTGGTTTCTATTGGTCAGTGCTCAACCAATGGGGCTTCGAGTGAAGTGGATTACAGATTCGAGTTCTTCATCCTAGAAAACCTCGAAGTATTATCTCTGTGATTGGAAGATAGAGCTCGAATTGTGGATCGATTAGAGCGCAGACAAAAATAGAACCGATTTCCGTTTGTTTATCTCTGCAATAGGTGAGCTAGCTTTCTTGTTTCTTTATGTTTTACATACCATTTTGTAGCTCGTGAAATTCTCTATCGAATGGTATATAATAGTTGGGGGTTTATATGACTATGATAGGAAAACTTTTTTATGAAAGCAGAGAAGGGTCTATCTTCTCATAGGGAAAAATGACTATTTTTGCAATAACTCAGCAATGGCTCGGCCAATCATTCTCATCTTCGAACTCGACCGAGATATTGTAAAGACTAAACTGTGTAGAAAATTTCATCGCGATCGGACTCTCCTTTCAAAAGTTATCGTGTTAACGGCCGGCCGGACGGATACACTGACCGATTCTAGAGTGTACTCACTTTTTTTAGTACACAAAAAGAAAACAATTCCTACAACAATAACTAACAAATGGCACATAAAGAATAGTACACTTCCTTTTTTTTGAGTAGTGCAAACAATAATTCAAAGGTTTTGTTTTGATAATATTCGATAGAGAATTTTCCATTCTATAAGCTGCAGCGATTTATGGATTTGTGTCAGTCTAAGGTTTCAATGATAACATTAGAGCATTTATTATCCAATGGTAAAGAATTTCTTTTTACTCTATATTTCCATTATGCCTTCAAGATTCGGAGAGTCTCAATCCAGTTTTTTCGAACTCTTTCAAAATCTAGAGTTCTACCAAAAAACTGAGTCCCTATTGAGTCACGATCGATTTTCCTAAAAGACTTCATGTTTATGAAAAAATTTGTAGTCGACAAAAATCGATAGCTCTCAATAGAAACTTTTTTGTAAGTGGTATTTAATCTTTTGAATATTTCACTTGTCAAAAAAAACTCTATCAAATTGTATAAAAACAAAATCTTTTTCATCAATGTTTGCGTGGCTCAAAAAAAAAAATGTTCTATTCTTTATAAAAGTCATTCATTATAATACATTGATAAAAAAAAAATCATATAAAATACACACACACACACACAATTAATTAAATTTTCTATATCGCTTGAATATAATTTGCAGGTACATAACCTCGTTGTCTTGTATCATTAATTTTTTCAACATACCACCATTCTTCATTTTTATCATCATCTGAATGTTGTAAGACTTTTAATCTTTCACCTATTTGTATAGAAAGAACACCTTCAATTGTACAATAAAAATCATATAATGCAATATAGATCTAAATTACAAAAAAAAAATTTCATGAAAAAAATTTTGTGTTATTAATTATACTCGTTCTTGTTCATTTGAAATAGGAATAATTGAATCATCAGAATCGATTGAAGCATATTGATGTGTTTCATCTATTTCAATTGTTGATGATGGATAATCAAGTTGATTTAAATAAATTGGTTGATTATCATCTTCAATATGATGAAAAGTAGAATTAATTAAACATAATTCAGGTTCTGTTTTTGCTCTTGTTAAAGTTTTTCGAGGTTGTTCATAATTTAATCTTGAATTTATATGAGATAATGATAAACGATTTTGTGATAATATTGGTATATCATGACGTATTGGTGTTGGTGGTGTAGAAGAAATAATTTCTGACTGATTATTAGATAATAAAGGAATAAGTATTGAACGAGGTAAATAACCTCGTGTCACTAAACAAAATGAAAATGTTTTCTTTTTAAATAAATCTGAAAATATTGATCAATTCATACCTCCATTATCAACAAACCAATTTGAATTAGTTTTATTTTTGTCATATTGATTTAGAATAAGAACAATATCACCCTATTTAATAAGACTGATATTTGTTAACAAAACAAAAAAAAATTCAGTAAAAATCTTAACGATTTAGTAAAACAAACACTATACTCGATTTTGTGTACATATATTGAACTCATCGAGTTGCAAGACATGTAGAATTTAATCTGTGTTTTTAAAGCTAACTTTTTAATTTTTGATCATTGAAAGCAAAGCCTTGTTAGAGGCTAACAGCGACGTTTGTATACAATTAATTATATAGGTCAGTTATATAGTTTGATCATAATTGTTTCAATCCAAACTATACGAAAGTCTTTTTAAACATCAGTTTGTAGAGTGAGAGTTGTTCTATATTGGCTATTTCAAAAATCTCATTCTTAAGAGTTATAAATGACAGAAAACAATATCTTTTGATTTATTTATATATTTGCTCACAACTATTCAACCATTGGCAACAAATTCTGCTCAATAAATCATTGCTTTTGATCTTCTTCCATGACATTTATATGTCTGAAAAATGAGCATATATACTTTCCGACACCTTTAATTTTAACATTCTGTACAAACGTCAGTTTCCTTTATTATCAAACATTTGTTCTAAATGAACTAAATTTAAGCCAAGACAAGAGTTCATTCTAGTTGATTACTTTTGATTCTTTTCAATGTCTTATCAATAGACACAAATTGATTAAACATTTTATGCAAAGACTAAAATCTATCAATCGATCTACAATATGTATGTGAGTCAAAGTGGACGAAAACTAGTGGCGTAACTAGGATTTTGAAGGTGATAAGACTTAGCATCGCCTAAATGTCAAGTGGTTGGGCGGCGCCCAACCTTGGTTACGCCACTAATGAAAACCGTCGGTATGTCGATAATCGACCAGCAATAGTTTGACATCTAAACCGTTCGCTCCTTGTCTAATTGTAGTAGAGCTAGAGAATTCATGTAAAGTATACTTCCTATCGAAAATTTGACTACTCATAATATAGAGACATTAGACCAGTGTACATCAATTTTATTTATTGTCATAGATTCCCAATAAGAGAACATCTATCGGTAAACCTACGGAAGAATAACAGTCAGAACGTAGTCGACTGTTCAAGCATTTGATTGTTAGTATATCGACTAGAGTTTTTTTTGGGTACAAAATTTTCAAACCTAAGATCAATTATACAGACGTTTATACCAATGATCATTGTGTAGTTTGAATTACATGAGATTATTTAATAATTTTACTTACATTTCGAACAATAATATCTGATTTTGAATTTGTTGATTGATTATTACAAGAATTATTAATATAATCTTGAATAACAATAAATAAATCTTTTTCTGGATAATTATTTTTTAATAAATTTCGAATTTCATTTGTTTGTATATATGTTTTCTATTTGATAGACAAAAAAAAAAAAAAATAATAACTTCAATAAAATATTTAAGAAAAAAAACAAAACAAACTTTATCATAATTATAAAGATTATTTATTAATGAAGATAATTGTGTAGTTGATAAATTTTTTGTTTTTTCAGAAAAATTCTTTGATGTTATTATTAATTGATTTAATTTTTCAGCAACTGAATTATTTTTTGCTAGAAAACGATCAACAATTTGTTGCCAATTTAATTGTTGAAAATTAACAGGTGGTATTATCTATTTGTTTTTTTTTAAAAAGAATTTCTAATTAGAATATAAAATAAATTACATATATATATTCATACTTGATTAAGAATAATTTGAATATTTATTCGTGTCTGTTGTATTAAATATAAATGTGCATGTATAAATTCTTTTAAACATATTGATATTATTTGACAACTATATTCATATAAAAGAGGTAATTCTTCTAATAATTGATTATTTAATAATTCATATGTTTCTTTTGATAAATTAAGTGCTTGTTTAGCCTAGAGTTTTATTTTTTGTTTTGTTTGAATAAAATTATAAAAGAGAAAAAAAAAACAAATAAATGACATATATATTTTTTTTTAATATACTTGTTTTAATTGTTGATCTTTAACTTTTTCATAAGCTGATTGAGCACTATCATAATCTAATAATTTTTTGTGTCTCTTAGCTATAAGATTTGTTGGTCGAATAAATAATTGTATTAAAGTATTTATTGATTGAACAACATATAATTCAATATGATTACACTGTTTTAAAAAAGAAAAATAATTATTCTAAGCAATAGAAGAAAAAAAAACAACAACGAAAATTCGTAGTGAATGTATTGAATCATTTTTCAAGAAAGTAACTTGTTACTAGTATATCACAGGATTTATTAGAGCTCATTGGATTGATTGATATTCGTCTAGTTTCTATGACAATACTACTAGTAGGATATTCGAAACTCAGTATATTCAGTCGGGATATAAAGAAAAATATACTTACAAATTCTGTAAACGTATTTTCAAGTAATAAAAGTTTTAATCGAAGAAATTGTTGAGCTAAATCAGGTATTTTATCAATTAATAATTCTTCGAAATCTTCGGCGATATCAACTTGTGTTATAAAACTTTCCTAGAAGAATTGAATTGGTTTTTTAATTTGGTCATAAAAAAAATTAAAAAAAAATTCATTGAGTAGTATTACTAAAAAAATCTTTTAGTTGATGATATGTATAGATAGAGTTTTAATAGAATCAAACTTAATTCTTTGAGATTTATGTCATCAATTTAGAATAAGTAAGACGGGTGTGATGTTATTTTTAATAAATGAATAATATTTTCTATTCAAAATAAATTACAAATAAGTTTGGATCAGCATAACTAGAAAAAAAAATGTCGAAAGCAAACATGTTTTAATAATCAGACTGTTGCCTTTTATAGTATCCGTCTATTGTGTCCGAGTTCGCAAACTTTGAATTCAACTATCCATCCTTTCAAAATGTTGATATCCACTTTAAAAGAGCCTTGAGGCTTCTGTAGAAGTGTTATTCAAGAGTCTCTATCCACTCTGTAGACATGGTCAAGCGGTTGAACTTCTTCTCTTTTAACATATTTTCTGATTGCGTCATTATTGTAATATGACTTTTGAGGATTGAAACTTGATTTAATATTATTTCTAAAGACTATATTCATAATTTTTAACGATTAACTTAAGTCATTTGTTTGTTTGTTTATTTTTTTCTGTTATTTTTATAATTGACTTAAATTTACCTTAAGTGCTTCAACACATAAATAAATATTTCGTAGAAATAATTTTGAAAATTTTTCAATAGCACGAAAACGTTGTTCTTGAAAATTAAATTGTTCATCAATTGTATGTGCTGATAAACCAAATGCACTTGATAAACGCATACTAATTCTTGCTGATTTTTTTTTCATTGTATGAATATTTAATCTATAAAATTTATTTGTTAATGTTTCATCTTTTTCATATCGTTGATATTTTGAAATTCCAATAGATTGTTGTTGTTGTTGTTCATGTTGAGAATTATTAATTTTCTTTGATCTTAATTTTGGTAGAGGTGGCATTGATGTTGAACGTCGAAATATACTTATATGATATGGTTCCATATTATCTTCAGTTACATTAGAATTACTTGTACTTTGTACAAGTATAAAACGTGTCCGTTTTGTCAAGGCCATTTTATTTACATACGAGAATACAAAAGAAAAACGAATGCATTTTTTTTTGTTATACGATGAAATTGAAGATACATGCGTCTCAAATTGTATATATATATATATATATGAAAGTGATTATGCAAAAACTGTTTGTACATTTTTCTTTCTTTCGTCATTTTCTTTTTTTTTGTTGTTCTTGTATCTGCTCATACTTGTCAGTAGAAAAAAAAAAAGTTCTTCTCTTTTTCGTTTGTCCCTGGCTCTCATTCTCTTTGGCTGTTCACAAGGACATTTTAATGCTCAAAGTAAACATAGTATAAGAGTAATTGAGGGTCAATAGGAATATGCTTGAACATGCACAAGTATATATACATATATGCATTGACTTTTGTAAGACGCTTATATATATATTTGATCGATATTATAATATTAAAATGAAGAACTAAATTAACTTTTTTTTTTTGAACATAAAGTTTATGCAAACTTTTGTAGAAGCTTTGTATGTGCTGTTCCATGATGTTGAAATAGAGAAAAGTTTGTGTGAATTACTTTTTTTTTTTTTCTTTATGATTATATAATTGCTGTCTTGAAACTAATGGACTTATATAGTAATTTATCATTGATGATGAATGTAAAAAAGAAAGAAAAGGAGTCATTTAGATATAATATATTGTCAGAAAGTTTATCATGATATATGAATAAAGCTTAAAGATACAAAAGAAATATTTTGTTCATAAGTTCTTATTATTATATTAAATTCAAAATTAGAAAATAATCAATTGTTCATAGAATATATATATATCATTTTATAGATAAGTTAATTATAAATAGAAAATTTTCTATTATGATATTTAATAGTATTAATTTAATTATCATTTAGGAATATATTCATATGAAATCTTGAACAAATGTAATTAATCGCTATTTATAAAAAAAATTAGCTAGAAATTGTCAAGGACAAATAAACATTATAAAATTTAATATAAAACACTTTATCGATATGCAAAATATTTATATGAAATGATTACAAAAAAAAAATAATTTTCATATAAACTAATTATATCAGTGAATAATTTGATATTTTACAAAAAAAGAAATGTTTATATATTTATGTTCTTCTAGCTTCTTATTACTCGCACATTGTTAAGTGAATATTTTTTTTTCTAAAAATAATAAATTATTTTCCAAGTGGAAATCTTAAAGAAATATCTCTTGGGAAATTTCGTTCTAACCATATTATTGAAATCATTTTGAATCATACTGATTGTTATATATATATATATATATGTTAATAATTCATTATGTTTTTTTTTTCGTAGAATGTCTACCATTATCGGTAAGTATATTTATTTTTATTATCTACAGAAAAATTATTGCAACAAGAATATCACATATTTGAAATCATTATAAAGAAAAAAAAAAGAATGTTAAATCATTTTTCATTGATCTGAAGGTTATTTTTGTGTAATTACTAATGCATTGCGCAAACAATAACAACAGCTGATGCTACATAGATAATTAAACCTCATTTATTGTTTACTAAGTACAAAAAAGATCGTTTAACTTTTAAAAATGTATATTAGAGATCAAGTAAACATTGTTAATCTTCCATATCTTAACTTAAACTAAATTGTCTATAATCGATTGTTTTTTTTGTATTATAATAAGATATAATCAAATTGATGGAATAATACAACAAATCTAGAACATAACGAATGTAATATTTTCTTTTGAAGATATACAGACAAATATTTTCATTTTGTACAGATAAAGAAAAACTTTCTATATAACAAACAAAGAAAAAAAAATTTCTTTTTTTTTTTTTTGAATAATTCTCAGTTCATTTGTGGTGGTGGTTGTTGTTGAGGAGGAGGAAGAGGAGCTTGCTGTTGTTGTTGTTGAGGTGGTGGTGGACCATAATCATAACCTTGTGGTGGTGGTGGATAATATTGTTGTTGTGGAGGTCCGGGTACACCTGATGGATCATAAGGTGGATTTTGTGGATAACCATATTGTTGAGATGGATGTGGTGGTGGTGGTGGACCACCATTCCAACCAACTGGACCACCACCATAACCATAATTAACACCGTTGACATACATCTGTGGTGGTGGTTGTTGTTGTTGTTGAGGTGGAGGACGTGTCTGTGGTGGTGGTACTTGTTGTTGTTGTTGTTGTTGGGGTGGCATCATACCCATTTGTTGTTGTTGAGGTGGAGGTTGATTTGGTGGCCATTGTTGTTGTTGTTGCCATTGAACATTAGGAGGATATGGATGGTAATATCGAGGATCTTAAATTTACAGAAAAAGATTTAATTTTTAATTGATATTAAATTAAAATAATAAAAAGACATATTTCATATTTTGGTTGTTCATCATCTAACATATACTATTTGCATAATCATTTTTTATAGGTTTTCAAATTGCAATTCTTTTTATTAACTTACATACTTATACAAATATAATTTGTTACTATGAAGTTTTTATGTCTCTCTCTCTCTTTCTCTCGAACGAATCACATTAGAGTCAAAAAAAAATATATAATCGAAACCTATATCAATTGTGTCCATCGATTATGGCCTTCCATATGACACATTAATCGAAAAAAATCAGAATAGAAATTTCTCATGTACCAAAAAAAAAACAAAATAACTTTGTATTTAAGAGCCTTTCATGCTGCATCTTATGGTGTATTTTATATTTTTAACCAAACGTATTAGATAATGATAAAATAAAATATAAAACGTGATCATATATATATATTGGTTCATCTACAAAATTATTATTATCTTATGATAATTCAATTACAAACTTTTCGGAACACAAAAAACTAAAAGTAGGCTTTTTATTATTTCTAATTAATATATATTTTTTATGTCTAGTAAAAGACTTTCAACTAGAACCTATTAAATCTAGGGTTAATCAAACTTTTAGAAAACTCGTGATATAATTATTCTTTATATGAAATATTTCTTCTAATTAAAATTGCTGCAAACATAGCAATTAGATTTAAATCTAGGTGCGTGTTTGCTTTCTTTTCTTCAAAATGTTATTTCCTTGTGTTACATTAATACCATTGAAAAAAGAAATTTTTTGACGGTGCTTCCAGTATTACGCTTTTACGGAACTCTAGAAATATTATGTTTGAAGAAAAAAAAAACTACACAAAATGAAATGTAGAATATTATTGAAAGGAAGAGGAAATTTCTAGTCTTTGCAATCTCTGAAGAAAACATGTGAGAATTTTTAATTAATAACAAATTTTGTTAAGATATTATTACCATATGCATTAGGTTGCCATTGTTGTTGTTGTTGTGGTGGTGGAGGTGGTTGTTGTTGTTGTTGCCATTGAACATTCGGTGGATATTGAACTGGACGTTGATTCATTGGTGGTCGATATTGTTGAGCTTGTTGCGGATGACCATAAGTAGGTACTGGTGGATAACCACCACCTTGATGCATCATCGGATAACCTTGATGAGGTGGTGGTGGTTGTTGTTGTTGTTGTGGAGGTGGAATTTGTTGCGGTGGTGGTAATTGTTGCATAATAGGTGGTGGTTGTAAATGAGATTGTGTAGGTTGAGAAGGTGCCATGGGAGATTGTACAGTTTGCGTTGGTGGTAATGGTGTTGGTATATGTTGTGATGGTTGTACAGGAGGTATTTGATTTGATGGTATAGGTTGAGGTGGTAATTGTGTTGGAACAGATTGTGTAGGTGGTAATTGAATTGGTACAGGTTGTGGTGGTAATTGCGTTGGAATAGGATGTGACGGTGGTGGTTGTGGTTGTGGTAATGGCGGTGGTATTGGTTGTTGTGGAATTTCAATAGTAGGTGGAGGTTCAATTTTAGTTGGTGGAATGATAGTTGATGGTGGAACAGTTGGAGTTGGTTGTTGTGGTGGTGGTGTTGCAG
Source organism: Rotaria sp. Silwood1 (assembly GCA_905250075.1). Taxonomy (NCBI): domain Eukaryota; kingdom Metazoa; phylum Rotifera; class Eurotatoria; order Philodinida; family Philodinidae; genus Rotaria; species Rotaria sp. Silwood1. Next base: position 35,837 of record CAJNOP010000829.1, read on the forward strand.
CGACCTGTTGTTGTTGTTGTTGCTGTTGTTGTTGTAAAAGTAATTGTTTTTCTTTTTGTAATTTTTCCATTGTTTCATATTTAAGTAAAATTTCATTAATTTTTTCTCGACTTAAATTCATTGTTGATGCATCAGCATATTCATTATGAAATTTTTCATTTAATTCTAAAAATTTTCGTTTTTTATCAATATGTTTATCTTCTAATTCATTTAAATCTTTTTCAAATGTTTCACGATGTATTTTAAGTGCATCAACTTGTCGACGTAATGTTAATATACGATCAACATTTATATTTGATCGTAAATCAGGTATACATATTTCATTAAATATTTCACATAATAAACGTTGATTACGTTGAAAACGTGCAGCTGCTATATGACGTGATGAAAAATATATATCATCAGATTCATCATCATCTGTTGATGGTTCAATTGTAAATGATGAATTATTCATATTATCTATTGAATTTGGAATATTTGGACGAATATATGGAGTTTCATGATCATCATGACTACGAATATTTTTATCTTAAATATAGATTATTTTAATTTTGATAAAAAGAAAATTATCACTTTTTTTTTTTTTACCATGAATATTACGTGACATAGGCCATGCTTTACGACTATAACGATTTGAATAAGGCATTGTATTTGATTTATCCATAGGACCCATATTAATACCAGAAGTTTTCATTGGACCTATAGAACCAGTGGATCGCATTGGTGATGGTGATGATGAAAGACCCATATTAGGTCCAATGGATGTAGTACCTGGACTAGAACTACCTATAAGACCATTACTTATACGTTTTGATGATGATGATAATGATGATGATGGTGGTGGTGGTGGTGGTGGTGGTGGTTGTGGTCGAGGATTAAAACCTGGATGACCATGTGATGAAACAAGAAATGGTCCTGAATTTTGTGACATTTGATATATATATATGTATTAACAGTAAAGAATGTTCAATGGAAAAAAAAACACAGAAGGAATAAGAATTGAACAAAAAACAAATAAGTCATTATGATAAAATTTTTGTCGCTAATATCAACGTATAAAAAAACATTGTTATTAGCGACAATGCCATAATATTCTTTATTTCATTCCAATGAACATAAATTTTATTTATCGTATTGAATAGATGTCGTACAAATACAGTCGTCATAAAGTTTACTTATTCCTTTTTTTTTTTATTCTCCTCTTCGTTCTTATCTTCAATAATATTTATTTTATTGTGCTTGTTCAAGTGTATAAATTCTAATCATTATGACATTGGCATCTCATACACATATCGATTACGCTTGGTATAATCCATTTTTGTTGAATTGAGCATGATTCGGCTCGTTTCATATCCATCCGTTTCTGGCTTCTTCTCCTCCTCCTCCTCCTCCTCTTGCTTTGACTCAACTAACTATTAGTATCTCAAATAATGCACAATCATACAATAGGAAAAAAAAATGCGAACAAGGAAACGAGCATCAGACGAGAAGCAATATTGACGTAAATAGACATATGTTGTTAAAGACAAAAAAAAAAGGTCAAACAAGTCTTTGCATTTGCTCAGCGCATAATGTTTTTATTTTTTATTTTTTTGATAAATAATCGCTTGTCAATTTTTGTACTAAACTAATTTATTTAGCATTCGAATTATAGCTGACGTTTTAGACATTTGTATCACGATAGGTAGCATGTTGAGAGATTAACTGTTAGCTTTCATTATTAATGATGATAGGCATGTGACCGACTGATGATACTATGTCAATGTTGTTGCCCGACAAATAGAAAATATAAACTTGAAACATTAATTCTCTAGAGATCTATAAGTATAGTTGGCCACTTGTGACCGTTTTTCTTTTTTTTTTTTTTTTAATTCTTATTCTGTTTTGCTGACGTCGGTAAATATCAATCAACAAACAAAAAAAAAAGAAAAAAGGAAGGAAAGAGAAAGAGGGAAAAAAAAACATAATGATTTATCGCATAATTGACTGTTCATTTTTTTTCCGTGTTGTTTTGTTTTGTTTCTTCTTCTTCTGTTGATTTAAAACCAACTGTGTAGGTGTATTTATGTGCGTGAGTACTGGTACGATTAGTTCAAATAATAACTATATACACTGAACAAGTAGAATGTTTGACTATACTTTAGACTGCATTTCGTGATTATGATTAATTGATTGATAAATCTTGCTGAGCAAACATGACGAAAGCAGAAGATAGTAACAATAGTACCACCAAGGGTAGACAAAACCCTCGTTAAGCATATAGTAAAGAAGAATATTATATATATACACATACACACTGCCATTCATCCATTCATTGATCTAGGAATGGCATGAAAAGAAAACAGAAAATACAAGAGTAGACCAATTCTGGAAACATATAATGACATCCAAGCAGTAGTATAGGCTTGATCGTCCAACCATTTGCTAAAGTAGTGGTGATGTTGTTGTTTTTCTTCTCATATGGCACACTGTTTGTTATTGTTGTTATCGTTGCTGTCACTACTGTTTCTTGAGAGCATCAGCAGTTAAGCTAGCTAAAATACTTTCGTCACATAATTAGAAAAGAGACTAATCTAGACATTACGTCTAAGGATAGTATCCTGTCTATCATCTTACAATGGTCTTTAATAGACTCTTGTCTTTTTTTTTTTTGCATTGACAAAACTACAGCAATGGAAACAACAGAAGAGAAAAAAAATTCAAGTATCTTCCATATCGAACATATGGTGACACTTCTGTTTCTATCATTTTGCTATTTACCAATACGATAAATCGATGTAATCATACATTGACCTCTATTTTTTGTTTCTTCTTCTTCTTCAAAATATTATCTTTCATCAACTATTGATTTGTTTTTTGGTATACAAGCATTGATATATATATATGTTTCTCTTTTTTTCTTTTCGCTTGATGTCACAATGTTCGTTCAATAATCAAAATTATTCTCAAATTCCAAAAGGCAATATTACTACTCGAGTCTAGCAGATGATGAATGTAGAAAAGAGAAAGGAAAGGGAATATAAAATAAGAGTGAATAGAGAGAAGAAAAAAAAAATAGGAAACAGAACAAGAAAAAATCAGTTCGTTTGCTTGTTATTCTAGTTGAGCATTCGATGACGATAAACGACACGAGAAAGAGAGAGAGAGAAAGCACATGTGGCTTGAAGGTTGTCGTGCTTGACGAGATGACGACAATGTTAGTAGTAGTAGTAGTAACAGCAGAAAAAAACGAGGCTACCGGAAAATAATCATAATGGAACACACACATACACACAAAGGTCTCTCCAGTTCTCCTTCATAGCGTTCGCTCTATGCACGGCCCATACATGCAGGGATTGATTGAGATATCTTGTCGCTGTTCTTCTATCCACAACGAGTTCTTTCTCTCTCGTCAGCTCTTCTTTCTCAATGTTCTATATCTTGCATCTTCTTCGTTTTCTTCTTTGTGTGTTGTTCCTGGCAGCCGTAATGCTTCTTCGAATTGACACTCACCAGAGCGGTAGCAGAACTCCTCGTCTTTCCATTCTTCTTCTTTTGCATTTTCTTCTTGTTTGCTTTTTTTCTTTCTTGTTCTATTGTCCGTTTCTTACCATCCAATTCACACGATACAAATACGAACGTGTATATACACATACACCGACTTTCTTTTTTTTTTATATCAGTCCTTTATTTTATTTTTATTTTTTTTTTCAAGATATTATTTGTATTATGCTGATAGACGACGACGACGAACATCTGCTCTTCTATGAAATTTAATGTTTTGTAATAACAATCGAAATAACATCAGCAAGACGCTATTCATTGTTACGAATCAAGTAGAGAGGTGCAAATAATCGCACAGTAGGTTTGTATTAGAAATTAGCAATTATCAATATTATTATTTATTATTTTTGATCGGTTATTTCTTTCTTTTCTTTGATTTCTCTATATGATTTATGTTAGTCTTTATATAAAATTAATGGATATCTAAATAAGACAACAAAAAAAAAAAAATAGAAGAAGAAGAAGAAGAAGACATATCTAATCACAAGAAAAGAAAAAAATCAGATGGGAAAATAAGATGACGAGAAAACACATCAAAGATGAACATATGTTTAATGTAAACAGAAAAAATTAGATCTTATTACATATGTACAAGATTTATATCAATCTGCATTAGGATAAAAGTATTCGATACATAAATACATTGTCTAATAGAGTCAATTTTATATAAGATGTTATTAATTTCTAACATTCATATAGTCTTAGTAATTTCGACAGTTTCTTTTAGCTTATTAGAAGATCATTGACATTGATATGATATACAAAAATAATAATGTAATAAAAAAAACAAAATATGTTTTTGGTTTTTTTTTTTTATGTCTTTCAAGGTAACAAAACAATAAATATAAAATGGCTAGTGTAGCTGCATGGCTTCCATTTGCTCGAGCAGCAGCCATTGGTTGGGTTCCATTAGCTAAAAATCCTTTACCACCACCACCATTTCGCATTCCAACAGATGGTACATCAACAACTAGTGGTGAACGTCGTTGTGATGAAAAAATAATAATAAATGTTAGTGGTCGTCGATTTGAATGTTGGCGTTCAACATTAGAAAAATATCCTGATTCATTATTAGGTTCAAATGAAAAAGAATTTTTTTATGATGAAGATACACGTGAATATTTTTTTGATCGTGATCCCGATGTATTTCGTATAATATTAAATTTTTATCGTACTGGTAAATTACATTATCCTAAACATGAATGTATTGCTGCATATGATGAAGAATTAGCTTTTTTTGGTATATTACCTGATATAATTGGTGATTGTTGTTATGAAGATTATAGAGATCGTAAACGTGAAAATAATGAAAGACTTATTGATGATCGTCTACATGAAGATGATGATAAAGCCCAACCAAAACCTCAATCAATACGTGAAACAATGTGGCGTGCATTTGAAAATCCTCAAATATCAACAATGGCATCTGTATTTTATTATGTAACTGGATTTTTTATTGCTGTTAGTGTTATTGCTAATGTCTTAGATACAGTATCATGTGGAACAGATCCTGATACTGGTTATTCAAGAACATGTGGTGAACGTTTTTCTCGTCAATTTTTTTGTCTTGATACAGCTTGTGTTATGATTTTTACTGTTGAATATTTTCTTCGTCTTTATGCTGCACCTGATCGATTAAAATTTGTTCGATCTGTTATGGTAAGAAGAACAATCTACAAAAAAAACAAAAAAAAACAATTTTGTATTTTTTTTTTTTTTCTATTTAGTCTGTTATTGATGTTGTTGCTATAATGCCATATTATATTGGATTATTTATGCATCAAAAAGGTGAAGTTAGTGGAGCATTTGTTACTTTACGTGTTTTTCGTGTTTTTCGTATATTTAAATTTTCACGTCATAGTCAAGGTTTAAGAGTATTAGGTTATACATTAAAAAGTTGTGCTAGTGAACTTGGTTTTCTATTATTTTCATTAACAATGGCTATTATTATATTTGCTACTGTTATGTATTATGCTGAAAAAAGTGTTGTTAATACAAAATTTACATCTATACCAGCAGCATTTTGGTATACTATTGTTACAATGACAACACTTGGGTTAGTATAAATATATATATATATATATAAATGAGTATAAAAATAACTATAAGAATGGATAATAAGAGAATCCTGGGGACATATAACCTTATTCACACAATAAAATCTATATATATATAACTTTCGATTAGATTATAGATTTTTGAAGGTCATATTTAGTAGAAAATGATGTATATAGAATTGATTGATTTCATCTTTGAAAATTATTAGTGAAACGAACCATTGATAATTGATAAAAATTCTTTTTTTTGTTTTCTCTTCAACCTTCATTAATAATATTATATTCTATCAAAAAAAAGAGATAGTTTTATTTATTTAATATTGACTTTTTTTTGTGGTTGTTAATATACTAAATATATTATTAAAAAAAGAAATAAATAAACTATGTGAATCTGTTAACAATATATAACTTGCTGCTCAAGGTCAATCTATAATTCGATTATGTAGAAATTCCCATAAGGTGTATGTAATGTTAGTAATTTTGACTAACTTTATCTGTAATATAGAATAATGATGAGAAAATATTTTATCAATAATCTAATATTGTTATAAAAAACTATTTAGTTTTTTTGTGTTTTCATGTGTGAAAATATTGATCCAGATACATCTGATAGTAATTTCTAGTTTATTTGATTAAGTAGAAACACATACATACGCAAAAACCGTTTTTGTCTATTAGACTATTTTTTTTTGTTTTCTTCTATCATATAAAACAAGAATTTGTTAGATGAATCGGAAAACTGATCATATCAATACTTTAAAATAGAAATATGTGCGAACTCATCACTATAATGTATATTTGACGACATTTTAACTATTGTGTTTAGAATACTAATTACAAGAATAATTATCTCAATATTAATAGCTGAATGTGTTAAAAGATATAATTTATCATGATATGATACTGATGACGTAAGCATAAATATTATATATACATATATATATAGATCTAAAAGTTTTATCTCAAGGTCAATATGACCTTTTCTCGTACCTAAATATGTTCTTTATTCAAGAAATGGCACCATATCATATGATGATAATACTGAAAAATAGATAGAATAATTTATTTAATATACAAAAATTATAAATTAGTTTTCTTAAGGGACTCGCCCCCCCCCCTTCCGGCGTTTCTAAGAAACGGCCGAACGAAAATTCCTGAAATTTTCAGGGTAGATAGATCTCGAGTAGTAGAGCAAAAGTTGTCATAGACACAAATTTGCCAGACATCATCTTCATGGACTTCCAGAGACCCCAAGGTCAAAAACTTGCAAAAAGTTTTATCCACAGATTCCATCCGTTTGAGCTGAAATTTTGACTGTAGGTAGACGGACCCAATCGGGGTGGGCGTTTTTTTTTTTAAAAATTCCAAATACTTCAGGTTGGAGAACCAAAATACTGAGCACTTCGCAAAATCTCTAGGTTTTTAGGATCCTGAAAATTTTGCGAAGCCTGCCAAACTTGATTGGTAGAAGGTATCCAAAAAAAAAAAAAGACGGCCAACCCAAATCACTTGAAGTCTTACCAAAAAAAATTTCAGCCCGATCGGACTTGAAATGGTGGAGAAAAAGGGGGAAAACTGGTTTTTGATACCCAAAAAACTACTTTCGAGAAAAATGCAAAATAAAAAAAAAACTTATAGAAAAATTTTTTTTGTCCGCTTATACGTAAGTATAGGTATACCATATCATAATATAATTTTATGTTAAAAACAAAAAAAAAATTTTTTTTTGTTGCACATGTCTCCAAAAAACCTAGTTTTTCACAGACTTCTCGACCTTGGATGGTTCTGATTTTTATAGCACACATAGAGGAGACCTTGATACACCTCTATATGAAAAAAAAACTTTTTGGCTCGGGAAACGAGGGTCCCCACAATATAATTTATAAATAATTGTGATAATATTTATTTTATTTTATTTTTTTGATAGATATGGTGATATCGTACCAAAAACTTGGTAAGTCAAAAAAAAAACAAAAAACAAATGAACAATGAATAAAAATAATTAATTAATATAGGGCAGGTAAAATTGTTGGTGGTGTATGCAGTTTAAGTGGTGTACTTGTTATTGCTCTTCCTGTACCTGTTATTGTATCAAATTTTAGTCGTATTTATCATCAAAGTCAACGAGCAGATAAAATGAAAGCTCAACGAAAAGCACGTCAAACACGTATACGTTTAGCACGTAATGCAACAAGTAATGCATTTATTGCAGCTAAACGACGTCATGAACAATATCGTGATGATCCAAATGCTCATATTGATAAAAATCTTGTTAATCCATTTGAACTTCAACATCATCATTTACTTCGTTGTTTAGAATTAACAACTGTAATAAAAAAAAAACAAAACATATCTCTATTTCTAATTGATAAGGTTCATTTTTCTAGGATCGAGAATTTGTTGAAGTTGGTCCAGATGTATTAATGAGTAGTGGTGGTACAAGTATTGTTCCTGGTGGTCATGCATCAACGGGCATAGGTCGTTTAAGTTCACCAGCTAGACATTTTATTTTAAATCGTCGAAAATGGAGATGTTGTGGAGTAGGACGAAGAAAAAAATATTCATATAAACATGATATTGTAAGTTAATAACAAATTCTTATCAATATCATAGAACTCTATCGAATATGATTTAATTTTACAAATATATATATATTTTTTTTTTGTTCTGATATTTAAAATAATTGTTTTACTATTTATGAGAAAGTTTGTCGTTGTTTAGTTTTATGATAGATTGTTTCATGTACAGATTACTTATTCTTACAAAGTAAGATAGGATAAGAGTTGGTCAAAGTTTGTCATGAAGTTGAAAGTCCCGTCGGTCTCAAAATCGTCTGATAAGGAAAAAGTAGTTCATCTCTTCAGAGCAACTATCCGATTTCGATAAATATGGTAGAATTGAGTTCGGGTTTAAAAATTGTGAATCCAATAGATTCTAATCAGAATATGAAAAAGGTCTTTTCTGTACATTTCTAATTCAGATCGATCATTGATTTCTCTATTCGAGTTTTTTAAGATTCTTATCGTTATATAAGAAAAATATTTTTATTATTAAAAATTTTTTGTTATTTTAAAGGATCGTGCCAATAATAAAAATTCAAATACAAATGATGAAGAACTAGATGAAGAACTTGGTGATTTTCCATTACCTGTTTCATTAACACCACGTGATTCATTAACAACAAGTCATCCTGTTAGTACAACAAATGTGATACAACATCAATCATCAAGTTCACCATTACAACATAATGTTGTACTTCATTCCAATATAAATGAATCACCAAAATTAACAACAACAAATCGTTTTGATATAGATCCTTCAATAATTAACGATGATAATAATCAAATAAGATATCAACGAAATAGTTTAATGACTGTTTATGAACAAAGTTCAACAAATGATTTATTAACAGATGATCCAGAATATATAAAATCATCAAAAGATACTAGTAATATAATACAAAAAAGAACAACTAATGATAAACAAACAGTATGACAGTGAATATGACATTTGCCAATATCCCTGTGTTGTTGTTTTCTTTATCTTTTTCTCTCTCTCTCTCTCTCTTTTCGTCCTTGAACACACATACCACACACATAAATATGCCATATATCTATGCACTCTAGTCACCTAATTTGCGCAAATCCCTGTGTGTAAATAAGAAATATTTCTCACTAAATGACAATCATTGTCGAACTGAAAGAAAAATAAACAAAAAATTATTTCTTTCGATTTTATTTTTATGTATTTGTTGTCTTCTAAATTATTATTCTTATTATTGCTTCCTTTTCTTTTCTTTTTTTTTTTTTGTTTGTGTATATGTGTCTCAAATTATGAGAATTTTCTTTTCTTTTTTTCTTTTCTATACAATACAACGAAAATAAAAAAAAGCACAATTTTCTTTCGTCTACATATATATATATATACAAAAGTTTAATCAGTTTTAAGACGTTTTGTATTATTTTCATTGATATTATCATCATCATTATTAGTTGAAATTGATCGTTTAGTTGTTTTAAACATTTCTTCAAGATAAACTAAACGTTTACTTTGTTCTTTTAATTTATTTTCAAGATTTAACCATTCTTTTTTTGAACGTGTAATCATTTCTTGATCTTGTTTATCATTACTATCATCATCATCATCATCATCATCATCAAATTTAAGACCTTTATTTTTATCTTTAACTAATAAACTATCAATAGTTGTTGGTGAAATAGGTTCTTCAGATTCAATTAATTCACCAGTATCAAGTATTTCTTCTTCAGTTTCAGTTTTAGTTGCATGTGAATATGTTGCTAAATGTATTGAACTTGTACGATAACATTTATTACCAAAAACACAAGGTGGTTTTGTTTTTGATTCATTTTCTTTTGTTTTTGATTCATTTTCTTTTGGTTTTGTTGATGATGGATGTTGAAATTGTTTTAAATGATCAGGATTTGTTCGATAACAATTTGCACCATATTGACACATTTTACGTGTATCAGTAGTTTTTGATGATGCTGTTGTTGTTGTTGTTACTTCATCATCTTCATCATCAGATGTAACAATTTTTTTTCCAGTAGTTACATCACGTGATGGTATAACAGAAAATAATATTGAATGTTGTTTAGATAATTTAGTTGATGGTATTATTTTTTGTGTTACACTTATAGGTTTTTTTGTTTTAGCTGCTTCAAGTACATCATTCCATGTTAAATCAGTACGAACTCGAAGAAAAACAGGAAATCTTGGACTACCACTATTAGATAATTCTTGAAATTTAAATGTTATAACAGAACCTTTTTTAGGTGGTTTTCGACGTTGATCCATATTAAGTCCACTACCAACATCAAATCGTTTACCATTAGGTAATTCACATTCAAGTGCACCAACCATTCCTACTAAACTTTTACTAGGTTTATGACCAATGATAAGTGCTTCTAAAAATATGAAAGAATTGTTTTGTTTTTTTTTTTTTTATCAAAAGAATCATTGTTATATTTACCTTCATCATAAAAAGTTTTTACTTTAAGTAATGTTGTTGAACGTTTATGTTCATAAAGACTACCTGGTTTACGAAGCATAATACCTTCTCCACCAGCTTTATTTACATCAGCTAAAAATTGTTTGAGTTGTGCTAAACCTTCACATTTTTTAATACCAACTACAGTAGCAAAACATTTATCATCATCTTGAGGAATATTAGCTTGTAACCATTTAACACGATCTTCATATTTTCCACCATGACTTGGTGCATCAAAAATTAAATAAGTCAAAAGTTTATAATCATCCGGAACAACTTTATTTGCTTGTTTTTTAACAATACTAACACATTTTTGAAATAAACCACGACCACACCTATAAGAAAGAAAAGCAATAATAATCTACTAAAACAAATACAAAAAAATGAATTTTTTACCAAATTTCTCCATCAAGTGGTACTTTTGGTAGAGCAGCCTTGAAAAAATCCGGTACATGAAAAAGATTTCCTTGACGTGAATAAAAATTTTTTCCATTCCAATATGCTCTAAAATATATTAATAAAAAAAAAATCCTAATTTTTTTTTCTCTATCATATAAATTCTCATACCGAACACCATCAAGTTTTTCACTCATCCACCATCCAGTTGGATCAACATCTTCTGTCCATGTTTCAGCAAGAAGTACTTTTGCAGCGTCACTACACATGATTAATAAATATGTTCAAGAAATCTTTTTTTTTAATGATAAAAACTATTGCAAACTTCTGTATATATATACCTGTTTTTTTGCTTATTATAGGTATTCTTACATATTGGTTGTGCAAGTACAACCACAAACAACAGAACAGAACAAACGCCTACTATCAACATGAAAAGAACCAAAAAAAGAAAAGGCCATGCGACAAAATTTTTTTACAGAAGAAAAATGAAAGGAAATTTTTTTTTTTAATGTTTATCAAACGATAAAAATCGAGTATATAATTTTGTTAGTTTCATTTTCAATGTACTCCTATGATCAAGTTAATCGTCCTTTATTCAATATTAACCAAATAAATCATGATAGAAAACAATCGTCTACTGAACAATATACAAAAAGACAAAGTAAATCGTTCAATGACCTTGTCATTTTGAATTGACTGACACCCATATCTATATGCTTTGATAAACTAAAATTTCATATGAATATCTTCTTTTTTTTTTTTCATATATTCTCTATCAACATAGAAAGAAAGATAGGAGAATTATATTTAATAATCATTATATTAATATGACATCGAATAACGATTGGTATCCTACAGTAGGTATGAGAAATATTTTCTTCATAACAAAAAAACAAAAAAAATTTTTTATTCTTAATTTTGAATAAAATCAATAAATAATAATTTTCTTTTTTTTTTTGTTTACTGAATAAATCGATTGTTTTATATTAACTTTTAGTTTGTAAGTTATAGTATATGTTGAAATAAGATAATTTTCTTTAAGAATATAATAAATGAATTGAAATTTTGTTTATTTTTGAGAAAATAAATACAGTATTCATTATTATTTTATATTATTCAATACTCTATTTTATCAAAGTTATATTGTTTTAATCAGTATCTAATATGTACATTAGTTTTTATTGATTGTGTTCTATTAAACATAAAATCGAAAAACGATTCAAGAATATCAGATTTTATCAAGATAATTTATGTAGATCGAATAGTAATATTTAATAAAAAAAACACGTATACTTGAATACCATATAATCTTTCAGATGAATAAATTTGATATATATATATCATTAAACATTTTTTATAATTTCTATTTTTTTAACATATTTAAATAAACCTAAAGCTATTGCTTTCATATAGACCCATCAATGAAAAACAAAATCAACATATATCATGCTATACAAACGTGTCAGAACAAAAAATAATCAATTGTAAATTCACGAAATCAATGAGAGAAAGGTTATAGAAAAGCGATTTTTGGAACGGGTTTCATGTAGTATAACCTGTTGCATTTCATGTCTACTGAGAAGAAATGAAGAAGAAAAAAAACAACATTTCCCTAGGGGGGTAGCAACCGTTGCTCTCTCTTCCCTAAATCCACTATTGAAGAAAATAATTAAAAAGTAATTTTTTACTGTTGTTGCACTCACAGCTAAATAGCTCACAAGAAGAATTTATTCAATCTCTTTCAGAAAAAAAAAATAGAAATCTATTTATAGAACAAACATTATTATCGAATGTATTTATTCGATACTTTTTTAATATGAAAAAAAAAAACATTCACCAAAATTTGAAAATAATATTATTTAATGGCGAAATAAATAGAAATTTTTATTTAGTTATGATATCAAACTTTCAATTTAGATATTATTCTCTCTAATATACAGGGAAAAAAAAACCATAATCATTTTGATTTGAAAATCAATAATATGGTTTAGCAGAGTTTGGTATATTTTTTTCGTTGCATGTTTCAAGGAGTTAAATTCTTTCGTTTTCTGTTTATATTTATAAAAAAAAATGCCACTTTCATACAGTTTCAAAAGATGGTAAAAGAAAATCTATACTTAAAGCAAAAAATTAACATATAAATATTATCCACAGAAAAATTTTTCAAGAAAAACCACGGTTTCATAAATCGCGAAAGTCAGACCATTTATGCGGTTTGCAAATCCCGCAGTGAGAACCGAGAAAACCACGGTCGGGGGCTGAGTTTTTGCAGGTCTAACCGCGGTTTCAACCGATTTTTAAAAGACGCATAAATAGTCTGACTTTCGCGGATTTTCAAAATGCGGAATAAAACTGCGGTTTTTTTTTCGGAAGAATTTTTCCGTGGGTAGCTTATCAAAAGTTTGAACAATGAAATCTCATTAAATGAATTACTTTCAGAAAATATACTTGCAACCGTTATATAATCTCAAGTAGAGTATTTAAAAGAATACATTTTTGAGATTCGAAAAATGGTCTTTAAACGTAAAAAAAATATGTCCAATTAAGTTGACAGTTTTTTTTTGTTTTCTAAAACAAATATTATTCTATTGATTTCTAATCGCTCTATTTTCGCTATTTTATTTAGAAGATAAAAAGTTATTCATTGTAGAAAGTATCTAGTACATGTGAAGCTTTCCAAAAACCGTGAAAAATGAAATTTTGTTCGGATCTTTATTAGATAGTACTTTTAATAAATCTAACTCTCTCGAAAAACTCGTACTATAAATATTTTATTTCTGTGTCTCAGATGAAAATATTGTAACGCTGAATTTAGGTAGATTTTACAAAAAAAATAACGTGTAGTTTAATCGTTTTCAACAAGATAAAAAGAAAAGAAAAATTACACACTCTAAATAGTATCAAGTATCTCGAAAGAGATTTTAGCTCTATAAGACTTATGGCAGTTGAAAACGTGAAAGTGTTTTTCTTTTTTTAGCTTTTACAATCGAGATATTCTCTAAAAAGAAATATTTGAGAATTTGGAGTTTATTACAAATTTTGCTCTTCTTATCAAAATCTATCTATTTTGAAAGTTTTAAATATTTCTGATAAATCTCGTTCTCTAGAAATCCAAGAAAAGTACGGAAGATATCCTTAAATCGATTTGTTTCGAGATCGAGTCATAAGAACAGAAATTTTCGAAATCATCATCCGATTTCAATCATTAAGTCAAGAAAAGTGAATAAAAAAAAAAAAAACGAAATCAAGTTTTAGATAACATACATATAATCATCATAAAATGTCAAACATGAAGGTTATATAAAACGTTATCATTGATAGAATAGAAGAACTAAAACAAGCTTTGATGAATGATGATGACATAAGTTAAACAATCTAAAGATGAAACCTATTGTTTATATGATTTCTCCATCTAATGAAGTCTCTAAATGTGAGTAAAAATGTAAATTAAATTCGTTTGTTTTTTTTAATTTATGAGTTTCATTTATCTTTACTAATCATTTTGAATAAACCAGAATAAAAAGAAAACAAGTAGAAATAGTTTTATTGATGTTTTCCATTGGTTATAATCGTTGTTATTTTGAATCTGATATATTTCTTCCTTCAGCTACAAAAAAACGATATGTTCTTGAAAAAAATTCACCACAAACACAACATACAGGTGAATATAATACATTACAATATACATTTCGACCAATAACACCACCACATATTAATCAACAACATCAAAATGGACATACTAATACATTTAATAAACAATCACGTATATATTATTCTGATACTGAACAAACACCAATTACTTTATCTAAACGAGATAAACGACAACAACAAAATTTATCTTCAATTCAAAGAAATTATGGTAAGCAATGAAAATAAATTATTGTAATACGAATATTGAATAGCACTTTTACTCCCCCCCCC
>CAJNOP010000829.1:50864-79038 GCA_905250075.1 Rotaria sp. Silwood1
CCCCCCCCCCCCCCCCCCCCCCCGGTCATCTTTGTGTTTCTTATCAAAAGCAAGTCAAAGTCTTTTAACAGATCATAATTGTAAGTTAGTTAATAGATATATCTATGAAAAATAGATGTTTAGTAACTGATAAAATACCTACGTTTTGTTATCAGTTGATAAAAAGTAAGGTGACTTTTTTAAAGTAAAATAAAATAATGTTTTTTATTTATTTGAAAAAATATTTTTGTAAACTAAAATTTCTAAAACAATTGTTTAAGATTATTTATTATACAATTAAATATTAATTTACTAATGCATTGGTTTTACAAGAAAAGTAATAATTTTATTTTATTTTATGATTTAGAATTAATCTTTATTATCGAAATAAAACACTTAAGAATATTAACCATATGTTTCTATTTGAATTATAATCCATCAACATATATTTGATTAGAAATATCTTTATGAGAAAACATTTTTAAGTATCGTATAACTGTACTTTGTTTCAAACTAAAATAATTCCATGAAAATCTGTTTCTATGTAATGCTTTATCTGAAAAACGCTCTTCAACTAACATTTTTTCGATTTCAGGAAATTTTTTTCTTGTCTATAGATATTACATAGTTTTCTAATAAAAACCTAAAAGAACTTGAATTCTATTGGATAATTAATATGGCTATTTTTTCGACTGTAGATTTTTATGTCATATAGAAAACTCAACTAGACTACTTTTTTTTTTCATTTTTTATAGGAGCTAAGCTCTCTCTCTATATATATACACAGTTTCAATCAAGATTTAAAAATACGAGTTATCGAATAACCTAAAGTCATTAGAAGAAACAAACTTCATAGTTTAGTCAATTCTCAGTAGTAGTATAATTTTTATTAGAATATCTATATAGTATTTGCAGGCAAAAAAACAAATCAGTAAAATCGAAAGAGAACAACTAAAAAGATTCTTTCGTAAATCATTCAATCTTGTCAGTTAGTTATAAATTAGATGTAGAGGAATATTAATATTAGAATAATTTATATTGAGATAATAGTATAACATACATTATACTTGCATAATCCGTGACCTTTAAAAAGATTTAATAAATCCCAAAAAGAATATATATGTCCCTATGGCCTCTCTCTCTTATTCACTCGCATATATTAGAATAGAAGAATATCACAGTTTCGTGAATGTTTTTTTTTTTTCTCCCTTTTTCTTCTTGTGAATATCATAAATGAGAAGAACAAAAACAATGTTGCTAATAGAAGAATAAATATATGTTTCCTAAGCATGAGATGTTGAGTAAAAGAACATTACACTTATTGTTTTCTAACATATATTATTTGTCTTACGTATTTTATATTAACACATCAATATAGAACTCAGTAAAAATGTAGATGAAAGTAACTCTATATATAGGTGTTAGAATAATGTTCTTTTTTTTTGAGAAATGCAAATAAGAAAAAAAAAAAAAGAATTCTTCGAGTTTATTCTTTTTATTTTAATTAAAAATTATATGCATTTATATATTCTTTTCTTTAGATTCATCTCCAAATAGTGAAATAGATATTGTTATGGATAAATTAGGTGGTAATACAAAAGAAAATAATGATTTAGAAGCTGGAATACAACCACCAAAAAAATCTAAACGACGTCATTTATTAAATAATTTATTTGATTTTTTAGCAATAGCTGCTAGTAATTAAACAAATAATGAAATAGATTTTTTTTTTAATTTTATTATTTTATTATTATTTTCTAGCATGTCTTATTTTTGGACTTATTTATTTATTAATTAAACCAGTATCAAGAGGTTTCTATTGTGATGATAAATCAATTCAATATCCATATAAACCAGATACAATTCCTATGTGGTTACTTGGAGTTTATGGAGGTATTGGTCCTGTTGTTATTGTAAGTATAAGATAGTCTTTTAAATAAATTTATTTCTATTTAATATAGCTATTCAAAAAGATTAGTATCTAGAAAAAAAAGTTGAAACTTTATTTTTTTTTGAGAAAATTAATGGAAGATATGATGTTCTATATGTTTTTATTTTCAAATGCAAAATTGTTGAAAAAACTTTTTTTAATTAATTATTTTTTTTTTTTTGCAACAGTGCACAAAGTTAGAAAACATGCACATAAAGAGTGCACTAGACGTTCTAATTTTGTTTTATTTAATAGATGTTTTCATTTTCCTAGAATTGTCTTTATAGAAGAAAAAGTACAAGAAAATACATTGTTCAAAATGATTATTAATTTATTTTTCTAGGTTATTTAGTAAGAAAGTTATTAACTTGGAATTAGTCTAAAGTTTACTAGGCATTCATATTTTAATTCGATCTACAATGCGGTTATTAGATATAATGACTATCGTACATTAATTCTGTTTTCGGAAGAAAAGAAGTCTATGTCGATGATAAACATTACATAAAAAAATTACTTTTTTTCGAATTCAACTGTTGTGAAGCATGATTTAAATCGCAGACTGTGACAGGCGGGATCGACATGCTAAATGCAATTCATTACTTTACATGACGAACATCTTAGCAATATCTCTCCTGTTTGATATACATAGTCATAGAAACGCTAGAAAAGTGACAAATATTGTCGATAGATCCTCATTGTATTTCTCGAGGGTTAATGTAGAAATCACTTTGATTATTGTTCAGTGATTTTTTTTTTGTCTTTAGATGTAACTGCGTTTCTATTAAGAGTTATCAGATTTGTTCTGTAGGGTTTTGTTTTCGAAAAATTTATAGTTTTCAATTTTGATCTAAAACTTCGTGTCTATGGGAAAACTCAACTAAAGGATGGCCCAAAAGTCAGTTTACCGAAAAAAAATTGAATATCTCCATTACGGATCGAGCAAATGAGCTGATTTTTTTATCAATGATAGAGGCATGTTCAAAGTTTATATCCATAAAAACATGCCTAGAGAGACTCTTTGTTAAGTATTACTATTTGCCTGAACAAAAAAGATTTACTTTTTCACAGATAGAAAAAAATACAATACACTTAACAAAGGTTGCCTCTAGACATGTCTTTATGGATACAAAGTTTGAACATGCCTCTATCATTGATAAAAAAATCAGGTCATTTGCTCTACCCGTAATGGAGATATTTAATTTTTTTTTCGGTAAACCGACTTTTGGGCCATCCTATAGACTACTTTCGATTAAAAAAATTCAACAAAGTTTCTTAGAAATATGAGACTGCCAAGATATAAATACTTTTTCATGTATGTGCAATTTTTTTCTTTATGTAAGCTAGTCTAGGAAAAAAATACTCATTGATATCGGTAAACTTTCCTGTGATTAGCAACAGCAATTATACCGTGTTGTGCACTTTAATCACACGAGAACTATACTAAAAGTTTTTCTTAAATATTTTATTTTATTTTTTTGATGACTCTATCGTAAACTGTTATATTCTAAGAGTTTTTAGTATGCCACTTATTATTCGAGCTTTCACTAATTTTCTTGTTAATATACGATTTATTTTTTCCAACTTAGTGATTCTTCGTAGAAGAATAAATACATGATAACTTTTATATGTAGTTAATGAATCAAATATTGTATTCATTACAGAGATGGACAAAATCGCACCGCGTCTCCCCGCGCCACTGCTCGCGCCTAGGCGCTACGCACATCTCTCTTTCTCTTTGCTCTTCCAATCAGTTTCTCAAACTCCACCGAATATCGGGATGCTCTAAGCATGCGCTCATCGAAGCTCAGACTAGTGTAGCGTAGGCGTGAGCAACGGCGCGGGGAGGCGCGGTGCGACTTTGTCCACCTCTGATTCATTATAAAACAGTTTTAAAATGATTTTGAAAATGTTGTTTGATTGCTTGAGTTTTTCATTTCATTTTTTTTTTGTTATTAAAATATTAACAATTAGTAACTATGAATGAAAAAATAATGTTTTTCTTAATTATCTTGTGTAAAAAAAATTCTTTTATTCGTTATATTTTTCTTTCATTTAGTTTCTTATGGTGGAAATATGGGTAGTACGTCCATTTCATTGTGGTCGTCGATCACATAAAAGTACATTAAAACGACGACAAATTGATTATATTAAAACAATTTTTCAAACTATATTTCTATTTGGACTTGGTATTGCTATTTGTTTTTTTATTACTGAAGTTGGTAAACGTAAGTAATAAATAAACATTAATTCCTAAAAACAATATCAATTTAAATAGGTACAATTGGTCGATTACGACCATATTATATAACTATTTGTAATCCTGTATGGGCTTATATTCAATGTACAAAGACATTACAAACAGCAAGTGGTCCATTAGTTATTTCACAGTAAGTTTCTTTTTTCTTAAGAATATCTTCGCTTCTTTTCAAACGTTTCTTGAAAACGACGTCATGAAAAGTTGATAAAACTTTCAAGATAGATAGATCTTGATAAGTCGAACTAAAGTTGTCATAGACTTGAAATTTTCAGATTTTCTCCTTCCGAAAGATATCAGAGATGTCCATCGCGGCGCTGCCGCTGCCGCTGCCGCCACCGCCATCGCGGCAGCGGCAGCGGCAGCGGCAGGTTTTTTAAAAAATCACCGCGGCAGCGGCAGATTTTTAAAAAATCATCGCGGCAGCGGCGCGGTAGCGGCAGGATTTTTTTGGGGAACATTGAAAAACTGCATGAATTTAATAGAATTTCAGGGTTTACAAATGAAACACCCCTAGACTGAATGAATCTGATGGACTAGTACCAATATCTCTGGTCAAATATAGTCGCAGCAGTGAAATTAGAAACACTTTTTTGTAAACCGCCGCGGCAGCGGCGCGGCGGCCGCACGTTTATTTTATAATTCATCGCGGCAGCGGCGCGGCAACGTTTTTTTTATAAGTCATCGCGGCGCGGCAGCGCCGCGGCAACATTTTTTTATAAACCGTCGCGGCGCGGCTGCGGCAGATTTTCAGCCGCGATGGACATCTCTGAAAGATATAGAGAACGCAAAAGCAAAAAATGACCGGCAAATCTTTCTTTTCACAAAACTCGACAGTTGATAGAAGAACAATCCGACCAAATTCAGATGTTGAATTGCTCATTTATACTAGGCTAGTAGTTCGAACAACACTGTGGGCAAAGTTTTGCTTTAAGTAAATCTATGTTATAATTATTTAATTATTAGATATATTACAAATCATTATTGTAATTCAACTGCACCTACAAAAGATCTTCAAGAAGCAAGATTATCATTTCCATCAGGCCATGCAAGTTATTCAACATATGCATTTATCTTTTTATTTGTACGTATAATATATAAATAATTATGATAAAAAAGAACAAAAAAAAATGTTTTTCACATATGACTTATGTTTTCATAGGTTTATTTTGAAGCACGTCTTGTTTGTCCACGTATTCAATTTCTTAAACCATTTCTTCAATGTTTATGTATTGCAATAGCATTTTTTACATGTTTATCACGTGTTACAGATAATAAACATCATGCAACAGATGTTATTGGTGGAGCAATAATTGGTTTTTGTATTGCAGTTTTTGCAGTAAGTTTTAAACAAAAAAAAACTTGTCTTCTTTTTTTTTTAATCATTTTAGGCAGTACGTGTTGGTACATATTTATGGAGTTTTAGTGTTTATTGTGAAACAGTTGATGAAACAAAAAAAGAACGTTTACCAGAAAATGAACGTGTTCCTATACCAGGTATTGAAACAAAACAAAGTGGTGCATTACGTTCAAATAATCAAATGCAATTAGAAAGTATTCAACATCAACGTCAACCACCACCTATAGTACATACTCGTAATAATATGAAACCATATTATGATAATGGTGTAACTGTATCAGAACAGAAACATACTTCAAATGCTATATTTCATGGAGGACGACGCGTGTCACCAAATGGAGCATTTGAAGGAGCAAATAATTAATATATTGAAATTTATTCATTATTTGCAACATCATGGTCAGATAGAATAAACAAAAAAGAACAGACATAAATATATAAATCTATTCGCTTTGGTTATTTCAAAAATGCTTTATGTAACTCAATATCTTCAGAAATCATATGTGTGTGAGTGTGCTCGAATACATTTTTGATCAATTATTTGTTGTTGTACTATCATATATTATATCCTACATATTAATATATTGTTGTTTACAACAAAAAAAACAAACAAACAAACAGCTTTTAAAATACAATTTGACTCTTTATGTGATTCATTATGTCTAAACATAAACTATGAATTTATACAATTCATAATAAAACATAGAGATACATATGAAGGATAAAAAAATTACTTATGAATGAGCTTGATATCCATTGTTTGAGTTCTTATTAGGCCTACAAAGAAGTATTGAAGAGATTCGAAAATGCCTAAAAGAATTCGTATTCAAGAATCTTTGGCATCAAATTATCGAGAGATATTGAGTTTCCAAAAAATAGTCGCCTGTGACTGACATGTCACAAAAATCGAGTTTACTTGAAAATTTAATATTCCCACAAAGGAATATTCTAATGATCATTAGATCTATTAATAAAAAAATTTTTAGATCACAAAATTCAGTAAAGTGGTCATAATTCGGTACCAAAGGTCCATTGGCACGAGATTTTTTAAATCTTATGGTGAATCCAATATGAGCTCAAACGACAATTAATTTAGAAAAATTCATTCTGAACAATCAGATCTACTAAATCACTCCGAGAGATAGAAAACACTTCTACAGGTGTGTGCGTTCAGATAATTTCAATTTTCCGAGCAAAGTTTTGCAGATGCTTTTGAGTGAGTCTCCATCCATATTTTGTAATCATTACTTAGTAGTTCTCTGTAAAATTTTTCAATATTTGGACATGTGAGAAACTCTGAAAGTCTTTAGTCTGATGACAAATTTAGATCCAATTCGTCTGAACTTTTCACTAAAGAAATTTCTTAAATGATAAAAATTGTTAGTATAATTTCCATGTAAATAACTATGCTGAATAACACAAATAATAGGTTAACGTGTCATTTAAGTATTCTATGTCTTCATTACGGAACATTTATAAGCAATAAGATCATATCCTTTCATTAATAGATTTGCCGGAAGTTCGCCAATATATCTCCGGTACTTTCGCCAAATTAAGTGCAAATCAGACGTGAACTTTAAAAAAATAAAAGGCTTCCGTTATCTTTGATTATCTAGAAAAATATTTTTAATGAATGAAAAGCGATGAACTAGAAATTTCATTGGAAAGTAATGAAATAATAATTTCAGCCGCCCCCAAAAAAAAACTAATTTATACAGAAATTTTTCTTATTTGTTTTAATACAATTTGAAACTAGAATTCGAGATCTTGACTCTTACATCAACTTGTAGTTCAGAATATATTCTACAAAATGTACTATAGAAAGTTATGTTTAATCAAAGTTTATTTTTAAATAATAAAAACTACACCGAAACCGAGCATGAATATATCAACAAAAGGCCAAAGAATATCACCATGCTAAAAATAATGAATCACGTACGAAAAGGGAAGTGATTCGAAACCACTATATAAATATTTTTTTGTTTTTTAAAAAAGTGATAAGTTCATATTGATGAAAATTTATCAATCGAAACGATATATTTTTGTATTTGCTGATTCAACATAAAATGCATGTACATCTCCAGATGGATTAATTGTAAAATTATATTGTTCATTTTTATGATATTTACCAAGAAATTCACTATGGAATGTTTCAAAAAAATCATATTCATCAAAACGACCTAAACCAAGATCAGTAAGATTTACACTCAAATGAATTGGTGTTCCATATGGTTGAGGAAAAAGTGCAACAAACTAAAAAATATAATATGAATAAAAATAATCAAATAAATGTTCGAAATAAATACTTACAGCAGTACGATCATCTATCAATGGTTTACTCCAAACTTCAACATTACCATTTAACTAAAAAACAAAAAGAAGACAAAAAAGTTAATTGTACTTTTTTTTCAAAAAAAAAGTATTGTTCGCGAAACCATCCTGATACTCGTTGTTTTCGATTGAAACTTTTAGGCATATTCTACAGACTTGTTTTTTTTTTTAGTGTTTATCAAAACTTTCTTATAAATTTAAATAGTGAGGTATCAGCTCGAGAGATTCTCTAATCAAATCGAAATGTAAAGAAATACTAATTACTTTAAGAATACGTCGTCCCATAACTCCAAGTGGATCTTGATTAATTGAAATTAAATTTTTATTTAATATTATATCACGTGCCCAATCATTAATTGTTCGTAAATCAACAGAAAGAATAAGTGGTGCAGCCATAATTGACCAAAGTGCCATTTGTGCTCGTGATTGACCTGGACTTAAACCATAATTACCAACTACAATCTATAAATTCATAATAATATAAAGATAAAATAAAAAATTAAATCATATATATATTTACCATATCAGGATCATTCCAATGTCCTGGACCATGAAATGAAGATAAACGATCTTGATTATCACCAAACCATTGTATAATTGAATAAACACTATCCCATGAATCATCAATATCACCCCAATTTCTCCATAAATTACATGTTTGAGCAATAGCAGAATAATTTGGTTTCATTTTTGAATATTCTTGATATGCTGGCCATGAACATGAATATGCTATTGGATAACCAGTTGCATTTAATGCACGTTCCATTGATGGATAACCAGTATCATAATCTTTTATATCAGAATTACATCCATCTAATTTTAAATAATCAACTGTCCATGAAGCAAATGCTAAATTATGAAATATATATTTATAACTAAGAATTTTGATTGAATTTAATTCTACTTTGAGCATCTTGTTCTAAATGTCCTAAAACACCTGGATAACCAGCACATGTTTCAGTACCATAATCTTCATAAATACCAAATTTTAATCCTAATGAATGTACATATTCAGCTAATGCACGAATTCCACTTGGAAAACGTTCATTATCAGGTTGTAATGATCCATCCTATTTTTTTTTTGATAAAATGATATTTTCTTTTTCTTTTAATCGAATTTCTAACTTACAGCTGCTCGTGTATTATTTAACCAACAATCATCAATAATAATATATTCATAACCAGCAGCTAAATATCCACCATCAACTAATAATTTAGCTTGTGTTCGAATTAATTTTTCACTAGAAATTTTAATTTTATATTTATAATAAAATTTTTCGAAATATTAACTAACCTAATACATGTATCAGGATATTGTTGACAATTTGTTTCACAACGAAATCGTTGCCATGTTAACCAACCCTTTGAGACAAAAAAAAAATATTATTTTTATAATAAATCATATTCATTTTACCATAGGTGGTTGTCGTAGGAGACCATTTTCTAAAGAATTTACTCGATGATTATTACAACCAAAGAGTATAAATACAATTAGATAACTAATTATATGTTCAGTCCAATTCATTATATTAATCTTACAAAAAAAGTAAATAAATAATTAAAACGTCAATCAGACCCAGATTAATATACATCAATGATGTATCAGACGAAAGATGGTAAATTATTATTATTCATCCTTTTGACGTCTATCTATGACCTATAGTAGATTCGATCTCTGTTTTTTCTTTATCGTATTCTAGTTCAATAGACCATTCGAATAAATAATACGTCAAAGAAAATCTCAAATGATTTTTGACTTCATTAAATCTCGCGTTTTTCTCTTGAATTTAACTAAAATATTAATTCTTTATTCATCTTATTAGAATAAATGTTCCGGTTATTACTATCAATAAATAGTCACGACATACATTAACTAATAACAACAAAAAAAAAAACAAACTGTCGTGTTCAATAAAATGAAGTTAATATGAAAATAAAATTAAGTTTCTAATCTAATAATAATATATAATTTATTATCATGATTACATGATTTTTTTTTTCTCATTATTAAGTTGTTAAAATATAATTAAAAAATAAAAATAATAATAATCTTTTTTTGTTTCATTATAAATATATAATATTCTTGATAGTATATTTATATTTTAATTGATAACCTCGACTAAAACTATTACCTCGATATAGAAATAAATAAATTGATTAAGAAGCAAAATTTTATTCGTAATCGACTGCCATCGATAGTTACTATTTGAAAAGTATTGTCCTCTTGTTACGCATGATCACATTATTTCGAAAGATGTCTCTCGTTTTGCAGGTTATAGAATATATTTTTTTAAAACTGGCAATATAGAATATTACCTTTGACCAAGACAAAATAGAATCAATAATGAAATTTATCATTGATGTTTATCAAAGAAATTTTTTGTTTACAAATACATTTTTAGAATAAAATAATTATTCTATAATAACTACCATTTCTTATTATTCAAATTCATTGTATAAATACATTCACACACACCCTTCAAATCTACAGATTCATAGTTCAAAAACTGTAACAGCTCAATCGAATGAAATTACACAATAATGACTGTCTTGTTATTTTTAGTGTAACATATTTATCTGTAATTTATCTTCCAAACTGAAAAAAAAATAGATCTGTCATAATTCCAAAAAAAAAAACAAAACAATAAATGACAAAATCATTGACAAACAAATACCATTCTCATCGATCTAATCTTTTGCTTGTAAATATAAACAATCTGTGAAAGGTCAAAATTAATAAATCATACATTTTTTTTTCACTTTCGTTCATTATTTCTGCTGCAGACCTTTTTTTTTTATGTAATGTATATGTGCTGAAAAGAAATAAAAAGAAGCCAAAGACAGCAACAAAAAAAAAACGAGAGAGAGAAAGAAAGAAAAGAAGAGAATTAAGGAAAATGAGACAAACAAAAGAAACTGAAGGATAAAGAAAGAAAAAAAAAATGTAATGCATGTGCATATAATGCGATTGACATCATGGTGAAGCTATTTTTTGCTTTTTTTTCCTAGATAGTCAAATGAACACACACAGAGACCAGCAACACAAATGTGAGGAAAAATATATATGTATATAGAAATAAACACAAACACACAAGGATAGTACAAGTGTCTCGGTAGATAAACGAACAGAAGAAATTAGTGTACAAAAGCATGTTGAAAAAAAAAAAAAGAAGAGATGCGACAGTGAAGATATATAGTGAAGCCGAATAGTAAATTATTCTAAAAGTTGTTCTTCGCTTGTGTAAAATAATTTCGAGCAGCAATTTTGTTTGATCATATGATGTTAATTTCGTCAATACATGAAAAAAAAAAAGAAAAAAGAATTAAGTTAGAAGCCACTGATACACAGACACACACACACACACACATATATAAATGTATATACGACAATAAAAATTAGGACAAACAAAATCTAACGTTTAAGATCGATCTTTATTAAGTGAATCACCACTGGTTGTTTGTTCATCGAGATTATCTTCATCAGGTCCATTCATATTTGTTGTTGGTAAAACTGATGGTGGTGGTGTATTAGTCGTATGATTTGTTGGTGTTATTGATTTTTCATTAACATTTGATGTTCCTGTTGTATTAACACCAGTTGCTGAAGCATTTATTGGTGTTGAATTTGTTGATGAAATAACATTACCACTTGTTGTAACTGTTTGTTGACCATGTAAATGTGCAGGAATTAAACGTGAATTGAGCGTTGGATTTATATTTATTTCTACACAAGAAAAATCACAAAAAATTTTCTTTCGAAAAATAAGTTTTTTTTTCTAAAAACAAAAAAAAAAAAGACAAACCCTGTTGACTAAAATTAAACAATGGAGGTAGAGGTCCATTTGGTAATCGTGTATCGGGATCACGTAATTCATCAAAAAATGCATGTGCACATGCTTCAAGCGGTGTTAAACGTGTAGCTGGTGTATAATCAAGTAATCGACATACAAGATCAATAGCCATTGGTGGTGTACGATTACGAAAAACTTTATGCCATGGATGTGCTTTTATTTGTGGAAAACGAAATTCTTGATAATTAGGATTCATTTGTCGAATTTGTTCACGACTTGGTGTACCTAATACTTTAATTATTTCAACTAATTGATCAACACCACTTTCACCTGGAAATATTGGTTGACCAAGTAAAAGTTCAGCAAGTACACATCCAGATGACCAAACATCTTATATAATCATTTGAATTTATTTTAAATGAAAAAAATAAAATAAGAAAAATTTTACCTATATAACATGTATAATCAATAGCACCAAAGATTAATTCTGGTGCACGATAATAACGTGAACAAATATATGAAACATTTGGTTCACCTTTAATTAATTGTTTAGCACTTAAAAAAAAAAAAAAATTTTTAGAAAAAATTATTTTTTTTCTTTTGCAAAATTTATTTTATACCTGCCAAAATCGCATAATTTTAATACGGATGTCTCCGGATCAAGTAATAAATTTTGAGGTTTAATGTCTCGATGACAAATACCAAATGAATGTATATAGGCCAATGCACGAAATAATTGATACATATACAACTATAGTTTAAAAAGAAATTTTTGTATTGAAAAAAATTCATATTCATTTATTATCAATAGAAATTTAAAAAAAAAAACTTCCGTTATAAACATAATAACATTACAGTTTATTTATCAATCATTATGTATTTATATGAATGATGTTTTATTAGTTGAGAAAATATTGTTCTTAAGATTTGAATAAATATATTGATAATTTCTAAACATATTCTAATTCTACAAGGATTAACAAATCTGTTCATATATTCAATTATATCGTACATTGAATAGATAATTTAGAAAAGAGAAAACTCGTTTTATTACTATCTGAATATTCTTTTTATGTAATCAAAAAAAAACAAACCATTGAACTACATACAATCTGTTTATGATTTATCTATTTATTCAAGATAGACTTAACTTGATGACGTAAATTTTCATGATTAATAAATTCTTATTTCTATTACAAAACAAAACTCGCTTAATATTTGTAAAACTATGTTATTAGTTACATACTACATCACAAAGGTGAAAAAAAAAACGGCTTCTTTTTTTTGACTATCTATAATTGAAATCTGATAGTTGTTTAGAAATACATTATGACAAAAATCTATATAATTCATACTTTGACATATAGAAGCGGAATGGTTTGTTTTTGTTTTGTATAATGACGTGCGACACGATAGACTGTCTCCGGTACATATTCAAGTACAAGATTTAAATAAACTTCTTCTTTAAGCTAAAAAAAATCAATAAAAATATAAATTATAAAAATATTTTCAATAGAAAAATTTACTTTATCACCCGATGAAAAGAAAAAATATTTTAATTGAACAATATTTTGATGATCAAGACGTCTCATAATTTGAAGTTCTCGATTCTTAAAATGAATAATATTATTATTTTTTTTTTTTTTTTTGTTCAATAAAAAAATCTTATATTTACTTTAAATCTTTTATCTTGTAAAACTTTTTTTATAGCTACTTGTTCATTTGTATGTACAATTTTAGCTTGATAAACAACACCAAATGAACCATTACCAATAACTTTTGTATCTGTATAAGATATTTCTTCAGATATTTCAGCTCCACGACCTCGTGTTGCAACTACTGTTACGGCTTTTAAATTATTAGCATCTAATCGATCTAAATCAATACAAATTATTTTTCTTATAATAAAACAAAAACAAACGATATCATACTATCAACTGGTTGTTTACGTTGTGTTGATGATGCTGTTGCTGATGTAATACTACTCATTTTAAAATTTTATTATATATATATTTTTTTTTTTGTTTTTGAAATTTAAATAAATAAAAAATTTTTTTTTAGAGAAAAATCCGTTTTTCTTTCATATTTTATATCTCGATGAATAAATGAGATGAATATTAATCTAGAATATAAACAAAATAATAAGATGTCATTTATTTATAAGAACAAAATTTATATTTTTTTTGGTTTTTTTTTAACGATTTGGTTTTGGTAATGTTCTTATTCTAACTGGTGGTGCTGATACACGTTGTGGTTGTGTTGATATTTGTTGATTTAAATTAGTTTGTTCATTTATTGTTATTGGTGATGATGATGTATCAGGTTGTTTAAGTCCAATACCATTATTCATAGCATCTAATAAACGTTTTGTATCTATTTGATTTGTAAATGTTTGTTTATCAAATTGTTTTTCACTTTTATCAGTCATATCTTTTGTATGTTGAAATATTTCATTTATTTTATTTAATAAAGAATTTAATTCTTGTACACGTATTTGAGTTTCATTTGATGATGATGTTGTTGTTGTACGACCAAATGTAGTATTATTATTATTATTATTATTAATAGTTGAATTTGTATTTAATAAACGTTCACGTTCTTCAATTTCAGGTAAATTTTTTGTACGTAATAATTGTGGCATAAAATCATGATTAAATATTGATAAACGTCTTTCAGTTAATTGTTCAATATTAGTATCATTTTCAGGTGATAAACACATTGGTATAATAGAATTTGCACGTAATAATGGTAATATTTGACGAATTGATAAACGTAATGTTGTTATTTGTGATGATAATACATTCATTTCATCAAGAATTGTTGGCCATGATGGTTGACCATGTTCATATTCTGTAAAAAAATTAGATAAAGATTGTTTTAAATCACGTACTTTATCTAATATTTGTTGTAATTTTTCATATTCTGTTGGTTTATTTAATGTTGTTGATGTTGGACGAGACATATTAGATACAAAAAAAAAAAACAAAAACAAAAACAAAAATTTATCTGAAAAAATATATATATAAGATTTATTCATCCGTCATTATTCTGTTATGTTAAGAATCATGTGGGTGTCTCTTGCTTATGTCTTTCATCTTGTCGATGGGTGATGATCAAAAGAGCCATACCGGTGGTAGGTGAGCAACCGAGGTCAACAAATAAAGATATTTTTCTTGAAATATTATTTAATTTTAAGAAAAAATTATTTATTTTTATAAGAGAAAAAATTTTCCTATAGAATATTTCTATAACATGATATAAACTCAATAGATGTCTCTAGTATATTATATGCATATTCTATTTGAATAATACGAAATGGTTCATTTTATTCGAATATATTTGATAAGATGTATTAGTAGTGGCGTAACCAGGGGGTGATCAGGTGGGGCTAACGAGGAAACCTCTCCAGATGCAAAATCGCTTTTCGCTCGAGACTATTGCCGTTAGATAGGCCTTAGCGAGTAGTGAAAAAGTCCATAAGGGTTTCGGTGCACGACCTTCTCTTGTTGAGTTATGAGTGTTTTACTCAACTTTTGGTCTATGGGCATGGCATTTTCGAAAAAACTCAATGGTCGAATTTCGAGCTGAAATGTTGTCCATAGATAGGTATTATAGTCACTAGAAAGTCCCCAAAGGTTGAGCCAAAATGAACACATCCTTACCGAGCTATTTATATTTTAAAGAAACATCTGTTTGGGACTGCGTTTCAAAATAGGGACATTTTCATGAAAAGCTGATATCTCGGCAAGGATGAGGTCGTTGTGGCTCAAACCGTGGAGGCTTTCTAGTGATCATGATACCTATCTATGGGCAAAATTTCAGCTCGAAATCGCTCATTGAGTTTTTTCGGAAATGCTACGCTCATAGACCAAAAATTGGGTAAAACACTCATAACTCGAGAATACAAGGCCATGCACCGAAACCTTTATGGACTTTTTCACTACTCACTAAGGTCTATCTAATGGCAATAGTCTCGAGCGAAAAGCGATTTTACATCTGAAGACGTTCCCTCGTAAGCTCCACCACCAAAGCTTTGAGCCCCACTACCGACTTAGAGCTCGACCAGCTGAGCCCTTCACCGTTAAAATCCTGGTTTCACCACTATGTATTAGTTGATTACATTAAAGAGACAAAAGATATCATAGATATAATATTTAAACAAGATTAAGATAATCTATTTTGAATTATTCGAATGCTGCATAAGAATAGTACGATCATATGAAGATTCATTGTAATCTCATTCTTTGATACTTCAAATGGTTTTTGTCGTTCGTTTTTTTTTTGTATTTATATAATGCAAAAGAGAAAAAAAACACACAGATATGATTTAGAGTGACTTAATGACTAACTAAATGATTGATTAGTATTTTTCAGAATCTTTCATATTTAAAATGTTTTATTTCTTGATATATGAGCTGGAAATTTTTCGATCACACATGCTTCTTCATTTTTTTAATCGATAGAAGCTGTGAGAATACTTTTGAAAGGCCTAAAATTAAAGTTTGAATATGTAATAAAATGTTCAGAATTGAAACAAAATATATTTTAAGTATATCAATAAAAAGAGCAAGCACTTCTGCATTGATCATGAATTTTCTGTAGTGTTTATCAGTAACGAGAGTTTTGGTAAGAGTTTTCATGACATCTTGCTTTCTAGACTGACAAAATAAACCGAATCGTTTCTAGAGAATAGAAGCAAGATCTTCAATTCTTAGCTTTCTTTCTGAACGTCTAATATACGGCTGCTGACTGAGAAAAACTTATGAGGTGATACAGTCAAGTAAAAATAAAGCAGTGACATTAATCAAAATGTGAACACAGAAATAAATAAATTCCAAGCATTTATTCATAATCTCTTAGCTATGAGTTCTTAAAATTTCTGAATCTTTAATCCCGACAATGCACAAAGTTTTCATTTTATTTCCTGTGTTACAAAGAGTCTGTTGATCATTTCAATTGCTCGGAAAAATGAAGAAACATCTTGTCTAAAAACTTTCGACTCATTGCTTATTATTGAAAACACATTCGTGCCTATATTTATTGAGATATTTTACAATAGGATGGTTAGATCACTTTTATGAAGCATTGTGTTACATTTCTAATCTTATGAATTCCTAATTTAATGTGTTCGATCTGTTTTATTTTCTATTTACTGATATATAAGTCTATGTTATTTATGTTTCAAGTGTTGTGGGTGTGGATTCAAGTAGAGAGAAAATTCAAACCTACATCCAACAAACACCCCCACACTATCTACCAAAATAATTGAAGCCTTTTGATAAATAACGTTAGCATTAACGGAAAGCTTCTGCTTCACAGTAAAAATTTGTTTATTCCATATCTTTTGTTCATGATTTGTATCATAGCTAATAGACCAGATGTAGCACATACTATATTTCTTGTGTAATGCTGATTATCTTGTTGTGATGCTGAAATAACTACAAACCAAAATAGAATAAACATAAATATTACATAGTTTACAAAAACGATATTGAAAAATCTAGCAAATAAGAAAAGAATCAAATTTAATCGAAACAATTTGGAAAGAAATGATGGAAGTAGATAAAAAGCCACTAATTTCATATTTTGAATGATCAATAAGAATAGAAGAAATTGCCTAGAAAATGTTTTTTGTTACGTAATCAAATAATGTTGACCATAGTATCGACTTGATAATTTGTATCTGATAAAGTCTTCCATCTTCCGAATCAAATGATTCAACAAATTTGTTTATTGAATGAGCTGATTTTAACCATCAAAAATAACAGAATAATGGAATATTAATACTGATCAAAAATGACAATAAAAGATACATGCTCAAGAGTACAAATCACCAAATAACACGATTGAAATTGATATATTGCCGAATAAAAGTAACTATCCCACCTAATAATGGTGTGTTTTTCAGTGAAACTTGACGCAATATTTGACCTGTCCAACGTTCTATTGAATCAGCTAAGGTTCCGATTGACTGATACAGTAAGAAAACTGTGATGATAAACATTAGTTTACTAATATAACAGTCCAACGTACCAATTATTTTTGTATTTAAATCGAAATAACTGCTCATAGAATCCACGATGGAAGATTTTCGTATGAAATATTCAACAGTAAACCAGAGACCTAATTTAAACATACTTTTATTGATAATGTTTGCAAAAATGCATGCCGCCAAATAGACACACTAGCTACTGAAGAATAAATATAGAAAAAATGAGCTGAATCATGTAATCAGTACCAAATCGTTTCAAATACAAAACTTGACCAAAACTGTGAATTAGGAACATTAACTAAATTTGCATAAGCATCTAACTAGGTGTGAATGTGTTTGTTCTTTAGGATTGTAGCTAAGCTCTATGTTTAGTTCGACAAAATGAATCATTTTGTAAAATATGCTTCGTCTCGAGAGAGTCAAATGTCATCGCATAAGCATTGTAAACACAAACAAAAATTTTCAGCAAGTGCTGCTCCTAAACTATGTTCCGTGAAGGATATAACGTATGGAATTGAATCTTGGCGTGATATTCATCGAACCAATTAGGAGACTGATAAGCATAATAGCAAAACGAGTACACAAACCATACTTCATTTATCGACGTTGTTCACATAAAGTTGAGAGAGATATCAAAATTTCCGACAAACCAAATATTCTGTTCTAGTTTCAGTTTTCTCGTCAACACTTATATACTTATCTTTTCATTGGGATAAATGAAAAGAGTCAAACGATGAAGTACCTTTGCGCATTTTTATCTTTCAGTATTCATACTTGTCGAAAAATTATCGGTCAACGATAATTTCCTTGCTGTGTCGTTGCTAGGGACAACCTCTTTATAAGCAATTTTCTATTGTCATTATACAAATGAAATGTATTAATACAAAAGAAAACAACACACAAACAGCAATTTTTATAGATGAGCATTATAATTATTGATATATTTCGGTTGTTTTAACTATACAATAGCATCAAGTAATGGCGTTATTTGATTTACACGTCACATATTATATCACCGTCTATCATATCCTATTAGTAGAGAGTTAACGACGCTTATGTTGCGATATTTGTATTTATTTTTCAATAAGTTTACATTTTACAAACGATTTACAACAAATAAAATAAAAATTAGTGAAGATTTTTCAATAATATTTTTTAAATGTAGAAAAGTCTTCGTTAACAAAAATAAACTAAAAACACAAACGTCAAAACAGATATTCTAAACAACTATATAGTTTTCAGAAATGCTTATTGTCTTTGAGTAATGTAAATTTTCAAGCAAAATAAATAAATAAGCTTATAAATTTTTGTGATTTGTTTTTTAAATAATTAAATACATTTTCAAGATAATTGTTACATATTGAATGGTAAAATAGTTTTAATTTGATGATTGAAATTTATACAATCGATAGGGAAAATTAGAATTATAATTATCCTGAGCGATAATTTGGCAAAGTAGTAACATTCACTTTCATTGGTATTGAAACTATGATAATGCGATTAGTAGGCGATATTTGACTGGATCTTAACGGTTTCCAAACAATATATTTTAGCTGAAGAACAGAAAACACTAATGCTACACTCAATCCTGCCATTGATGTTCCAATCGAAATGCTCATAACTCGAAAACTCAGCGGATGTTCTTTTCCTGTGATAAACATCATTATTATAAGAGCCATAGTCGGTAATCCTAGTATAAACAAAATTCCGACAATCATGATAATACGTCGAAGAGCATTCAAATCTCGATCTTGTCGTCGTTTAATGACTGATGTTTGATTGTTCGAATTGTTTCGAATAAATATTGTAATACGAAGATAGATCAGCGATAGAAATACAACGGGAATGCCGTAAATACTAAGAAAAATCCAAAGAAAACCTCGAATATTAGAGAGTGGTATATAACAAAAGTGTTCATTGGGTAGATAGATAATATCATGCCAGAGATAAATAGGACACATAAGAATAAAAGTTAGAATCAGCTCAAGAGGAAATATAATTATATATAACCATGATAATTGCAACCATCTATTAGTTGAATATACAATACGACAAAGACGAAAGAAAGCCTAAGAATAAAATCAAATGAACACAAAAAAATTTCTTTAAAATAAATATTTAATGAACAACTTCATTCAGATATTCTAACGGAAAAATTTTTCTCAATTATCCAACAGATCTCTGTTCATTATTTCAAGATGAGGTTCGAAATTAATTTCTCTGGTGTTCGTGAGAGAAATCACGTCATTTTTTCAACAATTTTGTTAAAAGCCATATCAATTCAGGTGGACAAATACAGAACGAAACGGAGACCACATATGGACTTCGTATATAACGATTATAAAGGATCGTGGTTTTTTTCCGTATTTCTCTGTACACGATCGTTTACGACCGTGCCTCTTGAACCTGGGTAAGTAGTCATAAGAAAAAAGCTCTAACTATTGATAAAAATACTATCATTGACATACTTCGGATATGGAAGCATTTAAACATAACGAGAGTCCTCGCCTTAGGTTTTTAAAATAACATACATAACCAATACTCACTTGATTGATAAAAGACATATAAAAAGTACAAAAAACAGCTGAATATATGTATCCTAATAAGGTGCATGATGGTGAATCAAATTCTTTTTGGTATAGATCACCTAATATTGTTCGAATATTGAATGTGAAAAGTAATATCATGTAACCGAAAGCACTGAGATAAATATTGACACAAAGAATAATAATTGTTTTGTCTTCTCGTTTTATTCGATTATAAAACAAATGATAAATAATAATAGTAATTACTATCAATGATATTAAACATCCAAATGTAATTTCACCAACTGTAATTATATTGAATGTAAGTCCGATTATTTTGTTTTCGTTCGTAAGCATCATACAATAGATTAACATGTACCTAACATTATACAAATAACTGTAAAATAAAAATTATTATATTCTCTTACAAATTATATATACCTTTGGGAAAAAAAAAATAGTTGCAGTCAATCTTTTGAATATATTATCAATATGAAAATATATCTTTAATAAAATAATTAAATATTCTAAAAGTGTTGAAAGTTTTTGATCAGCTTGTATAATTATGTTTTAGTTGGTACTTGTATACTAGAAAATAAATCAACTATAATGCAGAGACCGTCATGAACAGATTCCAAGGGATCGAATTTTGTCACTGTCATTACCATTACTTGTTTTTTTTCTAAAAATTTTTATCTCTATAGATATATGTTTTTTACAAAAGTCATTACACATTCTGATAGGACTTCAGATTCTCTATCATCCTAAATAGTTTTTTGTTTTTTCTTTCATTTATATGCTGAAGAATACTTTGAGTATGATGCAAATATTCTCCTTGACAAACTGTAAAAAAGAATGGATTTTTTCACTACATCTTTCATTTTTTTAAAGAACAGTTCAGAATGTTTGAGGATGTGAAACATTGTTAGAATATATAATTACTTGTTCAAAAAATTTATAGTTAGATTTATGATAAACTAGAAATGAGAATGACACTGATACGAGAAAATCCATTTTTTAAGGCTTGCAAAGAAGATTGTTTATATATTACTCAAATTATTTTTAGTATTTAATGAAAGATAACACAAAAATATATAGAATGATAGAGAATCTGAAGCCTCATCAGAATGTGTAATGACTGTTGTAAAAACATATTTCTAGAGAGATAAAAAAATTTTAAGAAAAAAAACAAGTAATGATGATGACAGTGACAAAATCCGATCCCTGGGAATCTGTTCATGATGGTCTCCGTATTACAGTCGATTTATTTTCTAGTATACAAGTACCAACTAAAACATAAATGTACAAAGTGATCGAAAACTTTTAGCACTTTCAGAATATGTAAATATTTCGTTTAAGATATACTTTTATAATGATGATATACTCAAAAGATTGACTGCAAGTATTTCTTTCAAGTGTTATATAGATATCTGCCTAGAAATAAAAGTTTTCAGTCGATTTTTGAATTTATTAAATATACAGAAATTTAGTGTTCGGAAAAATAGTTATATATTCTGAAAGTACTCCAAATTCCAAACTAATTTGTATCGAAAAACGATCGGCTTTGAATTCGTTTACTAGAAAATATTTTTAAAAATGATGAATGCATTCTCATATTTCAACAAAATAAAATTTTCGAATTTGTCTGTATGTGGGGATGAAGAGAAGATTGGCACCCGCACCGATCAAATATTGTACTTGACTGATAGGGATCGATCATTGATCTTAAAGATGAATGAAAGTATCAAGGACTATTGGAATAAATAATCATTTTTCTATATATATGTTCTCATTTCTATCATAAATTTTAAACTAAATCTAGAAAGAAGCTAAAAATCATATTATTCGACCACGAGAGTTAAAGTCTATCAAAATATATCTCAATTTTTTGTCAACAAAGGTTGGAAATCCAAGTCTTGTAAAGTACAGGATCATAGAAATCTTCAGACGCTATCAAAATATATAATTATTTTTCTAAGCATATGTAATGACATTCTTAAAAAGTAAAAAGTACGATAGAAATAAATTAGAAAACTTCACTTTGTTGGAATATGAGAATGAGGGTGTATTAATAACGCAGTGAAAAATATTTGCTTCAAAGAACGGGAAAGAACGCGTTCCGTAAAATTAAAAGTCCTTTTTTTTAAGAAAAAAAAGACGTTCCAACAAAAGTGGAAAGCGTTTCAAAGTGGAACCATTCAGAACACATTCCATGTTTTTTGGAACGTTTTCTTTTCTCAAAAAAAAAGCTAACTTTTTTTGGAACGCATTCTTGATCATTATTGCCTGGATTTAGATTCACTATAAGAGTTCTCGAAGAGAAGTTCAGACATAATTTTTTGAAAGATCGATTCTGGTGCAACTCGACGAGCTCTATCCAATGGCATGCTCTAATTTTTCGTAGCTCAAACTGTTATTAAAAAAAAATTTTGGAATCAGGTTTGCCAGTTGTAAAGTATGACTAATTGAAGGTTCCACCAGTTTCAGGGTGTCGTACTTCAGAGCTGTTATTTTTGAATCAAAAGTGACGTTAAATTCAGATGAAAACGTTCATCAGTCAAAAGAGTCCATATTCTCAGGTGTTTCTCAAGAGAATGGCCAGAGATACGTTCTATTGGCTCATGAAACGGTTTCGAACGCTTTCTATTCAGATAGAAAACGATTTTTGAACTGAGAAGAAAGCATTTCGTACTAGTGTGGAACAGTGAAGAATGAATTCCTTTAGACTCAAAACTTTTCTTTTTGTTTGTGAAAACGTTCGCTCAGCTGTAGAACACATTCTTCATGTGAAAAGCAAATCTCTACATTTTTTATGAATGCGTTCTCTTCCGTTATTTTTAGAAATATTTTTCACTGGGTAATCTTCAATGTATTTTGTGGAACTCACATATATTTTTGAAGAAAATAATGAGTGTACGTTTTAAGGTCAAGTTTTCGGAGAATGGAAACATTGTATATTTTGTCATTAGTCTAATGAAACTAAAGAAGATATGTAAGTTCCACATTTCAGTTGCAAAGGAACTGCGCTAATCAGCTTTTTTTATTCGATTAAAGTAATTGAAAGTCAACGATTCTTAGATACAGAATACATATATGTAAAGGAGATAGGTCTGTTAATAGATTCTATCATGCATCTTTCAGAATCAACTGTCTTTGTTATGAATTGATAAAATGTTATTTTGAGTATTACTCAAAATAGCTTTTTTCAATATATTTCTGATAATACACGAATAATTCATTCACAATTTTAAAAGAATCTCACATAAATTATGAATGAAAACTTATCCAATCTTTAAAACTTACTTTATGTGTATTTTTGTGTATATGCTTTAAGTATTAAGAAGTACTTTACAAAGAAATTTATATATGATTTGATAGCTGCTTCATTTAACTACTTATTAAAAGTCTTCACAGAGTCTTAGAAATATACCATCCTACTCATTGATGTTTTTGAAAACATGATTAAGAAACAAAAAACCACTATTATTCTGCAGAATTTATTTTCTTTTGAATCAAACAAAAATCATTATGATAGATGTATAAAAATATTCAGAAGTTAATGGTTGATAAATTACAAATTGTTTAGACATCTTTCAAAATTTTCAAAATCAGAAAACGTAAAAGCCGATCTAAAAAAAAGTCCATTCCCACAAAAAATAAATACAATGATATCTATGAACATTCAATGTTACGTACAGATGATTTTTAGTTTTCACTAAAATATATTCGTGTACAATAGTAAACAACACAAAAAACAAATAATTCAAATAATCAGATTATTAGTAAATTTTTGAAAGATTAAATTGGAAAATGAATGTAAATATAAAACAAAAATTTTCCCTCATTTTTCTTCTTGTATCATGTTTTAATAAATCTGAGAACGGCTACATGTATGAGAATGGATTAAAGTATCAAATGTTTCTGGTCAATTAGTATATTGGTATTGTCAAACTTTGATGGGTGAAAAAAAACGTTGGTGAAGAATGTAATGAAAAAAATTTCTTTCACATTTTGTTTCTATCAGACATAATGTCACCATCTAAGAAGAAAATTTCTGTTGTGGACTGTTAAAATAATTACAACACAAGAAAACTTCAAGTTTTACGTTTGTCTGGAAATGAAAAGTGTGAAAAAAACAGTAATTTTGTTCTTATATTTATTTGATTCCTGGATTACAGATGAACTGGACGTATGAATATCATGATACTCATTTTAATATTTTGATAGAACGAAGATGTTGTAAAAATGTAACGGTACTATTGATAGCTGTCAAAAGAGTCACATTCACATCCTTTCTAAGAAGCAACTTTATGAAACAAAGAATTTATTATTAATGAGTCCTATATTTTATGAGAAATCCACTACTCGACTGGCAAAATGACGCCAGAATGTACTATTGAACATATCTCAACTAGAAAAATATCTTCATATCGGATGATACTATCCTTTGTATTGATGGTACTCGATTAAAATTACAACGAAAAAAAAAGATAGAAAGAACAAATGTCTAATAATATGGGCGTAATAAAGATATTAACAATTTTTATATCATTTTAAAAACAACATGATTGAAATCTCAGTAGAAATTAATTTACAGTAACTAACTTAGAAAAGAGAAACAACCTACGTCATTGTCCCTAATATATCTATAATAACGAGAATCCTCTTGGGTAAATCGTATCGACAAATTAAAAATTTATTTTTTTTTTGTTTTCACTCATTTATTCTACTTTATAAAAAGACTATTTTTGTACGGCAATCAAAGCTTACTGAAGAAAATAATGACCGTAGATATTTTTGCAATTACTCAAGAATGGATAGAGCTACAGAGGTGTGGTTTTTATCAGTCGAAAGAGAAAACATCAGGATGTCTTTTTCTCCAATGTTATATAAGATGAAATCGTTTTAACACCCACACCCATAGTAGCATTGAGTTGATGCATATAACTCCAAGTAGGATGATACGGATCTACAATCGAATCTATGTGAGGTGATTCAAATCATGTCAGCAGAAAGAGTTATGACCTTATTTATTCGTATCTTTACTCATGGCTTATCGATTCTAAGATAAGAAAAAAAAGTATACTTTTCGATAGGCTAAAGTATTTTGTATGCCACCTGAAAACAAGTAACGTTCTTCGACATTCGATTCATTTGATCTTGAACTGATAGAATAGAGATATGCAAAAAAGTACACCAAGATACACACGTGTTTTAAGTAAAGTACTAAGTAAATACAAACAATTACTTAATATATAACAGTGATTTGTTTCACAAAATTAATTTTTTCTTAATATTAAATTTGATTTTTATGTTTTTCAAAAAAAAACTTCAGTTTACAAGTGTGTTGTTATAGATTTCTCCATAGAGATTGTGTAAAATCGTTTCAATTATGACATTATTGTAACCTATATTCGCTTTTGTTCTTTCATACTATTTTCGATACTCGGTTTTTAATTTCTAATGATTATGAAGTATAGTAAATGAAAAATTCTTTTTGTCCTATATTGATATTTTTCGAATTAATGAAATTCTTCGAGTGATATGCGATTATAAAGAGTAGTATATCTAGTTTAGAATTTCTTCACTACAAGGTTCAATATCTTAAATAAAAACTTAAATTAAAAATCGTCCAATGTTTTGTCATTCTTACTATTTTGTGTCTTCTTTATGTTGGAAATAAAACTTATGTTACATACTTATTGATTGATCAACATAAAATAGAAATGAATATGATTACATACAAATATGATGTTCAGACTTATGCTTTAACTAATAATAATTATTATATCTCATTTTCATGTATAAATCGTTGAAAAATGGATTAAACCATTCAGTCATTTTATTACAATGATTGCCACTTCTAAAAGCATCCCTTATCGCATAAACACGCTCGTACACGACCGTAAATTGTTCTATATTGACGTTTGACAAGACTTACTATTACGATCGTATCTTTCCGTATTGTATACAGAGAAAGTCTTAATATTGAGTCATGTAATCTACCGAAATACGATCGTTTACGATGAAATATTGAGTGTATATGAATTTCATACTTCTCATTCTGGAATACTATTCCTCGGTACTCATCTTACGGAGTCATTCGTACTACTACTGATACCTGTAGTCATTTTGTGCCAAACTTACCATATCTTCTGTTATAGCAGAGATACCCTATATCCTATTCTGTCAGTCTAGGTGAAAAATAAATAAAGCATGTTTTTCTTGTTCGCCAGAGGAATGAATAAGAGAATGTTGCCTCTTCTTCACCGAAGAAAGCTTATGTGAATACAATGGCAAATGACATCATATTCGAAGTTGTAGGTTCGTTTACGCTAGACATATATGCATTATACTTCGTCGTATTCGGCTTGATGAGATCCGGTCGTAGATAGTCTTAATTTATACCATAAACAATCGTATATGACGTTGTACACAACCATTTACAACTATCGTAGTGCTTCTCCTAGGTTCATAGAAGCTACTAATCACAAATAATTTTCCATCAAGGTTTGAAAAATGGTAGAAATTCTCGACTCCAAAAATTCCAACATAGAGCCAAAATGACAATAAAAGCATTCACTAACCGTCACTATCCTTTGAAAAAAGTGAAAGCTATTGCATTCTTCAACATTTTGACTATGCAAAAGACCAGAAACGGCAAGTGAGTGCCAACGAAAAAGTGTCCTGAAGTAAATAAACGTAAGCGCTGGTCTATCTTTTGTAATATCGTGGTAGTACATGACTATTTACGTTCCAAAGAACGAGATGAAAAGACAACACAACGAAAAAGAATAATCGTAGTCTGAAGATTGCATGATGTTGTATACTTACTATAACTATACGTCTCTGAAGGTATGTAGAAAAATGTTTCATTCTCATCTAATGACTTATTACTGTTAGATTATAACGAATGTGTTTCAGATATTACTGGATATTGATCAAGTTGGAGATTATTAATTTTTCATAATTCTTACTATGTAGTACTTATAAATTTCTGTTTCGACGCGGTTTGATTCACTATCGCAATTCGTTATCAATTTGAATATGACACTGGTTAACTCTTTTATTACAATTTTGATGACATTTTTATCTCAATATTAAATGTACATTCATGTCTCCATTTTCTGTCACGCGAGATTAAAAATAACTTCGAGATTAAACCGTCTGTCTAAAATTAATCGGGATAACGTTGAACGAAAGCCAGTAAATGGGAGATAAAATCGTCAAAAAAAGATGAGAAAATCCTATTATTTTTTGTTAAGAAAAAATATAACATAAAACTTGAAAATCTAGTTGTCACGCGAGATTTTATTGGTAAATGTCACGCAAGA
Source organism: Rotaria sp. Silwood1 (assembly GCA_905250075.1). Classification (NCBI taxonomy): domain Eukaryota; kingdom Metazoa; phylum Rotifera; class Eurotatoria; order Philodinida; family Philodinidae; genus Rotaria; species Rotaria sp. Silwood1. The sequence goes on from CAJNOP010000829.1 coordinate 78,361, forward strand.
TTATTATGTGCATAGCTGTCTCACAATTAAGGTCAGAATAGATATATATCGCTTGACTTCACATTAGAGGAGCTATAGATAGTTATGCAAATTAATCCTAGTTTGTGTATCACAGATTAATAAGTAAAAATCAAATGTATTTTGAGAGAAAATCATGCTGTTCCAGTCCCTAATTCTAGATCAAACAGGGTTTCTCATCACGAAGAAAAGATTTAACTTTAAAATTTAAAATATCGTCGAAAAATTCAACTGAAATGTGTACTATGAAAGTCGTTTGACCTTGAATTTTTAAACAATATTTAAAAAGAAAATCTTTCATATCTTTGGCAATTTGATAGTAATAGTCAGGAAAATTTATTCATATTCTTCTCTCATATACTACCATAAAATGCACTAATCACTGTTTTCGAAATCGAATTAATTTTTTTCCATAGAACGGTACAATTAAGTTGTAATGTACTTATATATTTTTCATACTTTTTCTTGACGTAGAAAGTTGAAATTTTCAGTTCTCTAGCTATAACCACTAGTGAAATATATCGGTAAGATTAAAATACATAAATTTTCGTACTCATTTTTTGCATTATTTTCACTTTCAAAATAAAAACCTTTCTTTATTGCTATGTCCAATTGAAAGCCAACAATTAATATAGAATTCAACTAATATATATTGAATAA
>CAJNOP010000830.1:351-25081 GCA_905250075.1 Rotaria sp. Silwood1
AAAAAAAAAAAAAAAAAAAAAAAAAATATAAACAAGGTTAATTTTTCAATTGTGCGTCGTGTTCAACTCGATTTCAGCAAATATTTTGTCCTCATTGTTCATCATCTAATATTTGGTCTAATCCTAAGACATCAGTGGAAGGAGGACCAATTAATTGCGTAAAATGCTCAAAGCCTTTCCAATTTATCTGTTGTCCACGTTGTCACGAGGCAAATATGTGGTCGGCGGCAAATTACGAACAAGGTCTAGTATACAATTGTATTACGTGTAAGCGACCTTTTCAACATGTTTCCTGTGCATACTGTTATGAGTCGAATGTTTATTCTACGGCAGTATCCATACAAGGAGTCCCACTCAAGTGTCGTTCATGTGCAAAGACGCATCAGTACATTCGATGTCCTCATTGTCAAAAAGGCCAAGTATGGAAAAATTGCAATTATACTGCAGGTAGTACGGTTATACTAGGTGGGTAAAAATATTATTCCAGGGGGGTAACGCTATGATTTCGAATAGCAATCATAACAAATTTTATACCAAATTAAAGCGCGTCAAAAACGAGATTCAGCAGTACTAAATAGTAAGGAATATGGAAACTTTTCTATGTTGAACTGAACCAATTTTTGAAATATAATGGCGATACTCTGTAAATAATGAATCATTTGACCAGAATGGAATTGTTTTTCCTACATATATCCGTCGATTTATCGGTGTTATAAGGATTCAACGGGCTTCAAGGCTGAAACTACGATTATTTTTTTGCTTTCTATTGTCTTTTGTCTCTCTGAAATGTGAATAATGATGTATTGGAATTATACTAGAAAAGATAAAACAGTGCACATTTATATTCTTCTAAGTGACTTGCTCGTTTGCACTCATTTTTCGTTTCTGTTCTTTCGCATAGTATTAATATTATAGAAGAAAAATAATTTTCTTTCTTTTTCCAAGAATAATGATTCATGATAGCAGTTAGTCAACATTATTTTTTCTCATTCCTATTTTATCTTCGTTTCTCGAAAAAGAATTTTAAATGTTCGTAAGACCTTATATAAAGTTATTAGTGATAGACAAACTCTATAAATAGAAAAAATATACCAAATTGGTTGATCAGTTAAATTTATTAATTCAAAAATGGCTGGTACTTACGACAACGAAGAGCAAGGAATGGTCGATAGAATTAAATGCATCGCTTTTCGTGAAGCTCGCGATGAGCGTACAACATTTATTAATCGACAATGGATTGCACAGAAAATTCATCGAACTACTCGATTTGTTACTGAGTGGTGGGAGAAATCATGTGATGAATGTTTTGCTGATTATTCGAAATCTGGTCGTAAACTGAAGTTATCAGAAGCGAGTAGAAATATCATTCTGAACGCCAGTGGCAAACAAGGGGAAAGCTCTTATATTGTGGCGAAAGAAATTGCAGAAAAGCAAAACGAATATGTTGTTCGAAAAACCATCGATAATTATCGTTCCAGAGAAGGACTAAAGCCTTTCATGTTATTCCAAAACCGTTAAAAACAGAAACTCATATTTCTAATCGATTGTGGTTCTGCGATTGGTTAAAAGACTGGACTAAAGAAGACTTTCTACACCTTGCGCCATCAGATGAATTTTATGTCTGGATCGTTCGCAGACCAAATTATCAAAATGATCGAGTCTGGGCAAAAAGTATTGAAGATATAGAAGACGATGAAAGATATCGTGAAATGGTTAAAAATCAAGTGTGTATTGGGATTTTTGTGATTTTTACTGCCAAAAAGTTACATTGGGTTATCAAAGACAAAGGTGAATCTTGGACGGGCCAAGATTTTCGTGAAACAATTCTAATGCAGCATGTGATACTATTTCTAAAACATGAAGAAAATGCTATCGATCCGGATGAAGTAATATTTGTCCATGACAAAGCACCATGCATGCGAGCAAATATGACTCAACATTTGCTTCAAGACAATAACATCACATTCTGGGGAAATGACACTTGGCCCGGAAACTCGCCTGATCTAAATGTGGCTGAACATATTGGAACAGTAATTAAAAGTGAATTTGAAAAAAAATGCTATCAGAAACGGAACATGATCGTTATCGAGGAGAAACTTTGAAGAAACACATTTCAGATGTTTTGAAAAATATGGAAACAGATATTGAATTATTTGGAACTCTCTTATGTTCGTATCCGTCACGTCTTCGTGCTGTAAAGAATGCTAACGGTCGTCATACTGATTATTGATTATATTCACTGAACTTTAATAAAAATAAAAATTTCTTTGTCATATGTCAACATTTGAAAACAGATCTAGTTTAAATTGTCTCATAACTCTGATTTTCTGCGACAACACAGCATCGTATTTTTGAAAATTGTTTCAATTTAATATAGAAAAGTTTCCATATCCCTTACTATTTAGTACTGCTAAATCCCGTTTTTGACGCGCTTTAATTTGGTATAAAATTTGTTATGCTTGCTATTTGAAATCATAGCGTTACTCCCCCCCTCCCCCCCGGAATAATATTTTTACCCACCTAGTATGTTCGGAAACCATGCTTGATTTCTTGAAAACGCTTCCACCGTTTCCGGTATTCGGAAACCCAAAAAGGTTTTCGATAAAAAAAATATCGGAAACGTAAAGGTTTTCGAGAAGGTTTTTAAATCAAAAGCGGTTTTCGAAAATAGCACTAGGGTTTCTAAGAGTACGGTCTAGGGTTTCCAGACCTATCTTTCGAAAACCCATAGGTTTTCGGATGCTCGGAAACTCAGAAGGAATTTGCAAAAACTTAACATGAGTCTGAAAACCTTTCCAGATACCTTCATGGGTATTCGAAAGGGTTTCCGAAGAGATTTCGGTTTCTGAGAAAACCTTTTTTTTTTAGAGTGTAGTCTAACATGTGCCATCGTTTATGACCCGGATGCTTCCAAGATGTTTGGTGAACCATTTTATGTTAAAAAGAAAGCGTTTGAAATAACTATATCATTTGCTGGGCAAAAATCAGTCAGTCTAATGCCATTTTCATTTTTAACATCAACTGCATGGGGCTCGACAATCTGGGGTATAGTTAAATGTTCTTGTTTACTAACATGAGCATTAAAATCTCTCATTAAAATAATCAAATCACTCTTTGGCACCTTATCAATTGTCTCTTGTAATTGTAAATAAAATTGATCACATTTATCGATCATAGATGTGTTATATCGATGAATTGGACCATAAACAGCAATATAAGTCACATTTATTGGCGTACAATACATTCGAATCTTAATAATTCTTTCATTAACCGCCTTCCATTCTGAACCTGATGACTTCCAAATATTCGTTGCTGTTTTGTTTAAACAAACCGCTACACTACTTGCTAATCTTGTTTTCTTAACTTTCGGAAGTCCGGAATACATGATTGTAAAATCACCTATTAATTTTATTCCTGGCTCATATATACCTGTTTAACATAATGGAGCCACTTTTATCTTGTACCTCTTTAACTGTTTAATAATTAGTTGTTGTTTATGGTAATAAAAATAGGAAATTTAACGTCTTATCGACTGGTGGCTACTGGCAGCTCAAAGTCGCCTACCCACTACTTTTAAGACAGACACATATCCCAGTGGAAGTTTTAAAACCTCCCCAGCAGACTCGAATTTAAAGAGAAGCTTGCACTAAAATGAGAAATTAAGATATTAAATGGTGACAGTGATATAGAATGATACAGCTTATGCAGCGATTAGTATGTAAACTGAAATATTGAGATCGGTACGGCATGCGTTCAGTTTTTGTTGGTTCTATTTAGAAAATCTTGAAAAGATCCTGGCAAGAAACTGGTAATATCTTCGAAAAAGCCTGATCGAATCCTGAAAGGGGTGACCAGAATTATTTTCTAATTTCCAATCATTCAAATCCAGACAGGACTCTACAATTCTGTAGCTACACATTTTTTTCAGAACTTAGCTGTTTCCTCAGGAGAGAGCAGCGAATGCTTGTAGGCCGTGACCATAGTCCTCACAGATCTGATGCTGAAACATCATAAACGTTCCCTAGGTCTATGTATGTTTTAATAATAATCGTTACGAGCGTTTATATTCTTGTTAATAATAATTATCATCATGTAGGCTGTGTCAATTTTTATTATTTGTTTTAAACTTGTTTGTATTGAATTCGTTGGTTGAAAACTCAGTAGTTGACTAGTATGTTCAAGATAATATTCTCGAACATTAGTTGTTTTTCTTTTGACTTTTATTAATAAAAAGGCGAAAAAGCACTAATGGAATGAAGCTACATGAATAGCTAAAAAACACGAAAAAAAAATTTCTATGTTAAATATTTGAATGTGCCAAATATTAGAACGAGTTTCTATGGAAGATAAGCTTTTTGGTATATCATGAGGTAACATATTGTTCGGTACATGTAATTAGAAGCCCAGATGTATGCGCTGTATTTTTGGCCATAACGTTTATATTCTTTTAAGCTATCAATCTATTGTCCCTATACATAAATGGACAGAAAAATTCAAAAACGCTGATGTGTTAGATTCGACTTGGCGATGATCGCTGAATATGAATGTAGATGCTTCCTACACCACATAAAACTGGCACTAAGTGAATCTGACTTCCAGTAGGATATAAAGTGAAGGTAAGGACCTATGTAACAAGGATTGGGTCTGAAACCAAAACTGTTATGAAGATCAGATCTTGACTAGGATAAGAACTGCAATCCAGCTGCATGCTAACGGAGGAATATTTCCAACTAATAAGTGTCGTTCGAGCTCATGTATGGTTGATAGTTGAGATTGATCATGTATATAAATTATCCAAAAAGAGTTGGTTCCATTGCCGTTTGGTTTCAGAATTAGGAACGGAACAAGTATCGTGGTAGTTGGCTCCAGCTTCTCTGAGTTATTTTTATATCTTATCGTATTTTTACTAGGAAATAAATTTTTCCGTTCAAAATCTGATTAGTAAACGATTTTGTTTATCATTATTCACCCTTAAAGTGTCAGTTGAATCTGATTTGGCTTTCAAACGGAAGAAAACAGGAGTTCCTCTAATGATTCTTCCATTTCAAACCAATAACACGCTACACACTGTCCGCGAAGAAAAAATTATTCTTTACGCTGTATAGAACAGAAACCTCTTGCTGTGTATCCTACTAAGTTTTTGAATTTTATATTTGGATGTGGAAGCTTGGCTTCATGCACTTTGTTCAAAAATATCATCATTACACATTGACTAGTGCCCTTTCTCGAGCGTTTATTTCATTTGATTTATTTTCGCTATATGCTTTTTCAGTTATTTGTGAAATGACAAATACTATAGCTGTTTTTTCATTTTGATTTTCTTTTCTTCTAAAGAAAATCAAAGGAAACCGTAGAAATCTTCCTTGGGCTTGAGGTTGAAAAGAATAAAAGTGATTATCGAAAAAAGGGAATAAGAAATGTTTTGTATTTCGGACGCAAAGTCAGATTCAACTAAGAATTTAAGGATGAATAGTCATAAAAAAGATAAGTTAGTGATCAAATTTTCAGTAGAAAAATGTATCTTCCTAGTTAAGATACGAAAATAAAAATTGATGACACAAAGAAGATGGCACTACCTACCATGATACTTGTTCTTTTCTACGCTCTGAAACTAAGCAGCAATGGTACGAATTCTTTTAGATAATTGTATAGATGATTAACTTCAATGATCAAGAAACCATGGGCACGAGCGGTGCTCATCAGCTGCGAATGTTCACTTGTAAGAGAAAATTCGAGCGTGACAGAATCGTAAGCGGCTTACAAGATTCTTACACAAACTTGGAGAGCTATCAGGTACAGTTTCTAAAATCCGAACTGTACCGAAACCTAGCCAGAGTAGTTGTCCCAAAGCACGTCTGCAACGAGCACTGTAGTTAGGTTCGAAGCTGTCATTCTAATTGAGAACATGATCGAACTCGAAGTACATTTTGAAGCCGAGATCCAAGCTGAGAACAAAAATTGACCGCAACTGCTATAAAAACGAGTACTGGTCCCTGAAAAACGTTGGAATAGTTCAGAACAACGAGTGAAAGGTGGGCGAGAAGTTAGGCTTGACAGAGCTCGCACTAAACAGAACCAGACCGATAGACCTTGATATCAAGGTTGAAATTGATAATGTGAGCTCTGTCTGAAGTTCACTTCCCACCGAGATGGATAGCAGAATGACGATTTGAACTGTGATTTAAACGAAAATCACGACTGGAAAAGAAATCTTAATCAAAACAAGGATACACACGACGATGGTAGCCGAGGCAGCTGCTGAAAGTAAGCCTCTGATTTCTACGGGGATTGGAAACGATCTTGAGTCGAAGACTTCATCCAAACGTCCATCTTTCACGAGAAACATGACCGTAAGCAGAAAATACCCCCAAAAATGGTATTAAAAATCAATATTTTCTGTCATAGGTATACGGGACGTTTGAGCTGGCTTTTAACAGGATCAACGATATTAAACAGCATACTATTGCTTGTGAAGCATTCATATTTTACCTATTCTATGCAACAATAGGAAGACAAACAAATAAAGCCATGGTATAATGCACATTTTTTCCAATCATCGATTAACTTTCTCTCTTCGTCAATTAAGTTGTATCATCGATAAGTGATAGAACAAGCAAAAGAATGAAAATATTTGTATGAGAAAAAATCCAGTGTGTCTCAATAGTATATGATCATGCTCTATACTACGTATACGGTTGAATGCACGCAAGCCAAACATTTTTTCGATATGCACATAAGCAAAATAATGCTTTCATTTTCTTTACTAAACAACGTCAATACATTACCAACGTATTATACTCGTCATCAAAAAAATGATCGCATCAATACACGAAGCAAATGTAAGTCTTTTGATATTGCAGTCTCTTTTTAAGACCCTCTTAGTTTCTCAATATTCAGAAGAATTTTCTATCCTTAAGTAATACCACTAACGAAATAACGCTGCCTTTACATTCATATTAAACCCATGTATAGGGGGCTACAAGACTAGAATAATCATTAAAGTATTCGTGCTCTTGTTGAAATTTGTGTGAAGCTTCTAGTGTTAATGGATTTTTCGTATAGGAAGTTAGTTTTGAAGTAAAATCATATCTCAAATTTCGATCTGAACCTTTCTCAACATTAAAGCTTCGCTATGACTTGCTCATATATGAAGTTTTAACATTCGTGAAGATAGTATCAGATACAAACAATTTCTGTTCTGAAGAAAATAAAGGACGTGTACAGACTCTTCAGGCTTCTTAAGAGTTCCGCGTTTTACCTAGTATCAGAAGCCCTGAAAAACGGTTCGGAACAAGCAAAAAATCTTTTGCAGAGGGATTTAGAACTATTTTTTCTTGCACGAAACCCTTTTCAGGAGTTTTTCTGTAAAGTAAAACTCAGAACCTGTTAGAGACCTAAAAGGTTCTGCAAATTTCCTATTTTTCAGAGTGCCATATTCGCTCGGGACGCGTTTCAGATGTTCTCATTTGTGTTCCACATAGCATTTGACATGCTCTATCAAATGGCAAGATCAGATTTATGTTATCTCCCAATGTTCCTTTCAACTCACGAAGTAATGTTTTCTCCCTTCAGACTATAGGGAACTTCGGAAGTACTCACAGCCATTATTCGTTCACGACTTGTCCCATGTCTTTTTCTTGCTTTTACTAAAAAGATCAAGTACAATTAACCGTGGGCCACAAGCGAAAAAACCTGAAGCAGTTGCTGGTTCAATCAGAGCAGAAACTCCTACATGGGTTCTGCATGTTTCATCGAGTAAAATCCGTTTCTTTTGACTTCAGAACGAATAGTTTGAGAAACCGTCAATGGGTTATAATCATTCAATACAGCACATTGCTAACGTCGCCTACATTAAGTTTCATCATTCTTGAACATTGGGTCACTGACAAATGAATCTTTCAAAATATGAATGCTATAGATTGTATATATCCATAAAACTGTACGTTTTTGGAGAACTTGTATTTCAAAATAGAATGTCTAAAAATGATAAAACTTTGAATATGTGTTATTCATAGCAAGGCATTTATGTTGAAAAAGTTTTACATCAAAATTCGAAATATGATTTTACTCAAAACCTAACACCATATAGAAAAAACTCACTAAAAACCAGAAATTTTGCCTGAATCTCAACGAGCGCATGAACCCTTTGACCATTATTCTATTGTAATGATTCCCTACATATGTGCACAATATGAATGCAAACAGGGCAGACCACTCAGAAATGTTCCCTTCTAAGCTTTTGTATTATTGTTTGTGTGTCATAGTAATTTTTTTCCTACCAACAAAATCTTGGGAAGTTCTTTGTGGAATAAATAGCAGCCATTCAGTATTCAAATGTCACTCTGTTCACTTAGCGTCCATAATAAACTACTGTCAATACTTTTTGTGAGCTCCACTGTAGAAAAACATTGTTTAGAACTGTATTCTTTTTGGCATTCGAAGAAGTCAGAGAAGGATATGCTTAGGATACTGCCTTCATCGTAAATAGTTTTAATAGGATGGTAGTTGTTTTGTGATATCCACAGGTATCAAGCCGGCAGGTTTCGGAAACATCCTCCGCCTCCTAATACACCAGTGTTCAAATTCTACGATGAAGATAAAAATTTCAAAAGATTCTTCACAAAAAGGAAACGAACACACAGGAATGATAAAAGGACGGTTTTTTGAGATGCCTCTATCTCTGGAATTCTGTTGTGTATTTATCGGGCTCAGTCAACGATCATAAGTGAAAAGCAATTCAATTTTGTTATGCCCCATAGCACGCCCATAGTGCTAGAAAATAACGATGCCCAAGCATAAATAATCCCTTAGCTTTTCGCTCGATATCTCTTTGAATTTTCATAGTGTCAAACCATATGGACAAACTAAGCAAACATTTGTGTTCACCTGTGAAAGATATATTTTGTGAATGCACATAAATGTTAGTTTTCGTGAATTTTCGAAAATATTCCTGTTTTTCATCGTATTTTCAAGCGTGTGAAAATGCAAGCAATTTATACTAGTCTTTTTTTGTGGAGCTCGATTTCGTTTGTTTAAATGCCACTAAATTATACTATGTGAAGCTAGACGCACTCTGAAACAATGATACTTCGGATAATTTATATAGAGAATAGTAAAATAAAGTATGAAAGACACGGACTAGTTCTTTTCACTTTGAAAGTCATTATTGATATATTCTCGTGGTATTATTATGATAATTTTGTCCTTTTATATCTGTATTGATCTTTTCTGCAGGACTTTACAGAGACTTCAACAATGAATTTTTTTTGAAAAAAATCTGTTACGATACAATAACAACTGACAGACATATATGTAAGCACCAAAATTGAGTCATAATGAGTTCCAACGTAAGGAAATATATAAGCCAGCAGAATGACGAAAAAGAGGTCATGCTTGAAATTCGAACCGCAGAGCTTTTGTTATGCATCCGGATGGATGTCTTAAGTTATTTATACTAGAAGAAACATTCTCATCTGTGCTTAACGGCAGAGTGTGCCACCATAGCCACCAACCATATCTAGGAAACAATTACGGCTGATTTATCCTGACTCACCTGTTAATTTGAGAATATATGTGAAAAAAACAAACAGGACAAGGAACCTTCAGAGCGAGTATTATCCTTGAACTGACTTAACTTTTAAGATTGTTGTAGGACTTGTTCTATCATAACGAGATATTACAAGTATTCAATAATTTTATTATTGTATCACTTGAAAGCAGTTCACTCACTCTGAGAAACAATTTCAGAACGTTACAGAAGGAACAAACACGGACCAGCTAGTTCACATACAGGACACTCATCTTAATATTTATAAGTTTCGCATTATTCTCAGAACTTTTCGGTTATATGCGATCCCCTAGGGGAAACCTTTTATGTTTTCGTGCCACACCCTTACCGAGTCCACTTCGGACCCTTTATGAATGCACTTTTTTCCGGAGAAAATGGCTAAATCCTGAAAAAAGCATGTATCGACGCAGTTTCAAGAGCCTATCATGATCATGACCAGTTTCATACTATTTTTAGATCACAAATTCGCTAGGATTTCAGTGATTCGGAATCGAAGAAATTTCGATTTACATTCTGTTGCATTTGTTTATATTTCCTCAGGGATGGTACCATTTTTCTAACAGGATCTTTGCGCGGTGTTACTAGGTTTATTTGAGAATGTTTTGCCATATTTTGGCAGAACCCTTGCGGACTATTCTAAACAGAATACAAACAAGTGAATACATAGAATATGTATCACCAAACCTCCAGTATTCATATTGATCTGCTAACCTGAATGAATTGTTACACATATTTCTATTCCAGTTTTATACGAATAAAAATTATCTCACAAACTTGTGGAAATGCAATATTCTTCAAAACATTTTTGCCTTTGACCTAATCTTAGCATTCAATTTTCCTTTCGCTCATTCTCAATAATATACTTATAACTTTTCTCATGAATAAATAAAACTACGAGCTGCTTTTACCGAGAAATATGCCGCAGACTAAACACATCCATTAAATGAAAAACTATCTTAATAATGGAGTTATAATCAACATAGTGGTTTACATACTTTTGAATATTTAGCTTCAATCTGAATTTTGAAAAAAAAAGATACTCGATTTCCAAACGAAATGGGGGACTTGGGAGGGGGGTCTTTAAAATTATCCATCATATTAATAGCTATAGATCGCAGTATTTTAGGGAATCTATAGCTATTACTACAATGAATAATTTTGAAGACGCGCAAACACAGCCTAGTCTCTCCACCTTTAAAAAAGCGGGTTTATATCTAATAATATTATGAGTAGTCTTAAAGACCTCCGAGTCTCCCCATTGTAAAAAGGTACACCAACATCGCTGATATGAATAATGCTGAAGGAATAGCTTCATCTGAAGTCATGAATTTCGCATACGTTCATGAGTCAGATAGTGACGTCCTATGGTTGGTTTTATTGTGATTCGTTTTTGTAGAGCCCCTTGCGGAAAGTGTGTGTGTTGCTTTCTAAAGAAGACTCGTTGAAACAGTGACCGTTGCTTATTTAGGTTGTTCTTTGTAAATCGTTGGATGTATTCCTCAATTTCAGTATATTAGGTTATGCTGTACCTCTCCTGTATTGTGATGAGGAGTCATCTTCTTTTCATAGAATTCCGAAATCCCTATTCGTGGAAAAAGTCGTCAGTCTTTTCTTTTCAAAATTCAGTTTGAATTGTAAATGTTCATAGACTCGTAATTTAATAATATTTTAAAATTTTCTTATGAAAAAATACCAAAAACAAAATGGTTTTTATCAAGCGAATATCCTGATAAAATTTTTATAAATTTAGACAAATGGTGCTAAGAAAGAGATTTGAATGATTTTATTAGAGTCGATTTTGTCCGTGTGGCAAGTTCTGAACTCTTACAGGTACCAAAATTTTAGTGCTTCAACGAGAGCACTTGAAGATTCAGCTTCAGATCGTTACCAGATGCTATTCGAATCCTTCAGGGATTCGCTTTCTTTTTCTGAGGAAACGAGTAAATCCTGAAAAATTGTTTAATCATGATATTTCAAGATCCTGAGTAGATTACCATAGTGTTTTAAATCAGAAATCGTTCAGAAAACTGATAGTTCATGAAAAACCCGTGTAACAGCGCAATTTCAACACACTGACACTAGTCAAAACACGATTCAATCAGAACCTTTAGTAATAGATGACCTCTTTTGAATCAAGAATGATTCTGGAGACAATATGTTGTTCTGGGTGTGAATGCAGGTTCATTAGACGTAGAATAACAGTCTCGTTCTGTGAATCACCTTTCTATTTGACTGTTGTTGTGATGCTTTTCAGATTAAACTGCAATAGTTAATTGAATCGTCTCACCAGGACTCAGATTAGATCTGGTTTGAAATCTTTTAGATTGTTAGACGATCTTCTCTGTGGTTTCTGTCAGAATTCTATACAAGATCTTGATCGAATTCTGAGAGAATCTTGCATTCATCATTGAGAAAAAAAATCTGTGCAGCAACCTGAAGAAATCCTGAAAACAGGAGTCGTCAGCAACTGAGGCAACATCTGGAAGAAAATTTGGCAAGATCCTTGAGATTAAAGATTTCTAAAGGGATAAACATGAATGAGACTAGGGTTACTTCTATATTCGTCAAGTTTTTCGGCTCGTTAGTAGCAAATCTTCTGACAATGGTAGAAGAAAATTTGAATCTATGTACGTTGAAGTGGAATATGATCGTCAATTTCAGAAAGAGAAACAGGATATTCCCAAATATTCAATGATGCTTTCAACAACCTTAGTTATAGAATCGTTGAAATTAGAAATGCACTCGCATCTGTTGCAATATTCGTCAACAAGAGTAAGCCATTGGTACATTTAGAATTTACTACCTTTCACGTAATAGAAACCAGAGTTACGATGCGATACAATTCTTATAACCTTAAAATTGCTTTTATGGCTAATATTAGTACCACTAGTGTAGAACCTCTTTTAGTGAGCATTCTATGGAATCAAATGCCATAATATAATCGTTTTGGAAGAGTCGTGCTTGAGATCAGAGATGGAACTGATACCGATGCAGATTTCCGGTCAATTGATCTGCTGGTAGACAAATCTTTACGAGTCAGAAGTAGGGGTGTCGGAGTTCTCCGTTCCTTCCCTAGTATTCCAATTTCAACGAATGGAATCTACTCGAAGATTTACTTTCGCGCGTTTCTGATGATATGGAGACTTCTGAACATGCCTATTCCTTGGATCTGTATCAAGTAGGTTGGGGGTTCCGAAGACAGAACCAGAAGCTGACATACCAGCCGGAAGAACGTTTACGGATGAGACTACACTGTTCAAAAAGAGTACCATCACAAACTCTTTAAAGGTTTATGAAAATTTAATGTACAGTTAAAAAGAATGCATTAAATATCACAGTTCTATAAATCTTTTACCGGCTTTCGGTACTATGCTTCTTTTTCAGTGATCCACTGTTTACTAAGCCAACGTGAAAAAAGTAAAATAATTTTTTACATATAATCTTAGGGTCACATCTATTTTTTGCGTGAATCTAAACGAAAAAAAGAATTAATTTTATAGCCTTACTCGTACCATCAGATGTATTCCTCGAATAAATCGAAATTAAAAGAGAGCGGTATATTTTTATAAATTGATTCTTATCATTAGAGTTGTTCGTTAAAAGAATCTAAATAGAAGAAAAAGCCTTAATTTGATAGATCAATACTTGCCATTATATATCGCATTGAGATTGAGAGTGTTAGTTTATCTGATTGTTCATAATAACAACGAGCAAGTATGGATAAAAAATGGCTTGTTAGCACAGTTTTTCTAACTGAAACGTGGAACTCGAATATTCTTTATTCTCATTACACTAATAGGATATAGACTAGGTGGAATAGCTTTCGTAGACTATAACTATTCTTCAAGGTAATCAATCTGCAAACAGTCAATATGTCTTATCCGTTTCTGTACTCATATCGAATTTTCAATGTCTTTTTATATAGTGGTGCTCTTTTGTTTTTTTTCTTCGACTAATAGCTATTTGTCATTTTTTTTCCTACTTATCTCGTTTAAAGTACTTTAAAACTGTGGTAAAGATTCATTATATCGACACCAGCATTGCTTGATGCTCTATTATATTTATCTTGATAAGCTATGACAAATCAAATTATCATTGCCCGTCATTGTTTACATCTTGAATAGAAGTTTTTGTAAGCATCAATATTCAGATCTAAACTGTTAATGATGCTTAAAAGTTTAGTAGAATAACGTCAAGTTCGATAAAAGCTTTGAAATCTTCTAAACACTTGGAGCGTTGTTGGTGATATCGTTGAGCTCCTCTTTCCATTGACAAGAAACTCAAGAAAAGGAGTTGAAAGCCTGTTGTCCACAGTTGTTGACGTCTGCAATGGGCAGGAGAGACCTGCGAAACTTCAAGTTCAAAGTTTCACTCACTAATTTCTTGGAAAACTTATATGAGTTTCCCAAAATTGATGTTCATATAATAGAGATACATTGAATAATAAAGAAAGATTTTTTTATGAACACCTTATCTTACATTTTCTTGAGGTAGCTCGCAAAAAGGTTTTAGCATCATGGATATACAAAAAAGAAATAGGGCTAATTATTTGTCTCTTTGACTGGCATAGAAAGAAATCTTTCTTTATTCGTTAACCCTGACAAGCCCATCTGTCGAACTACCACTTATTGACCATCTAGGGTCCTTACGGACTCCACCTTCATTAAGTAAAAACAATATATTATATTTCCATTTTTTGTAATGGAACTATAATGATTCTGGAGTAGACAGGCAGCTCTTTCGAAAGCATACCACGATTACATCGACTTCCTGCAAATTGAATAAAACTTTCAGATGTTGTAGGAATCGTATTTATAAGAATAACTAAAGATTGAAAAAGTTTTAAAAACCTTACGAAGGAGCCTAAATATGGGGGACAATTTTGGTTCTTTCAGCGAAAATCTGTTTTTAGGAATTTCTCAATTTTAAGCGATAAGAAGGTGAAGCTTTCAGAGGAGACACTATTTAATGAGATGGTCACTTTATTAAGGCCCCCCCACTCAAAAATCGATCTCAGTCCAGGAACGTTCAAATGAGCTGAAATTTGGAGCATATGTTGGGGCTGAAGTGGGGAGGCTGTGGTAAAATTTTCAGCTCCATTTACTGATGTTTGACGGAGATATGAACCCAGCAAGGGTCAAAAATAGCTCATTTTCTGTCCAAGATTTCTCGGTCCGGACTCTGTCAATATATTTAAATTTTTTTTTGTTTGAAAGAGCATCTCAGGATGCAGGGCAATATAGAGTCCTTTTTTTTTAAATTCTTACTTTCTTCGCGGAGAAAGGGGCTCACAAGTTCAATGACTCAAAAAACGCGCAAAAAAGGGGTGTCCAGTCACATAAGTGTCTGTATAAATAATAAAAAACAAAGCTTAATTAAAAAAAGGACTCTATATTGCCCTGCATCTCGACGCGCTCTTTCAAACAAAAAAAAAATTTTAATATATTGACAGAGCCCAGACCGAGAAATCTTGGACAAAAGATCAAAAAATCATAAACCGAGAAAAAACGAAAAACATTTTTTGATTTTTCAAAAAACAGCTGGTTTTTCGAATAGGGGTTGACGGAAATCTTGAAAATTTTTTGAGAAAAATGAAGTAACGAGAAAAACAAATTATCGTTTATGAAAGCGCAGATGACGGGCTATCTTCCCATGCATTTATTTCAATTTCGAAATTTTTGACGAAAATTGACGTTTTTTGAGTGGGGGCGCCTTAAGCGGAAAATTTTTTTTCAGACGTTTTCTTCGCATTAAAAAGTTTTTCACGAAAATCAGTTGTTTCAGGTTTTTGGACACTAAATATCTCCAACAAGGTACAAGATTTGATGAATGATATTTTTTATGCATCAGAATCGCCTTTGATCATACTTTTCAGTGATCAGACTTGAAGAAGTTTAAAATCAAATCTGCCCACTAAGACGAGAAGTTTGGAGAAGGATTTTCACTTTTTCCGCAATTTTGGAGTCGTTTAATGAGGAAAATTAAGTATTAAGGTGAGGAACACAGTACACATTCGTGGGCTACTCAAACCAAGCTAACAAAAAAATGAAGTTTCAATATAAGCCCGGTGCTTTTAGGAGTGATGGATTTTCAATGGTATTTTCACAGAGATCTTCCACAATTTCCAAACTCATTAGCAATGAAAGTAAACACGTTTTTGTTGTAGCGTGCTGCAACGAAATCTCAAATATAAGGGTTTTTCCAGGCATCGGATTGGACCCATAAAATATAGGATTGTGTGATCACATAATATGTGAATTATCTAGATAGTTCACATATTATGTGATCACACAATCCTATACTTTATGGGTCCAATCCGATGCCTGGGTTTTTTATAGAGATAGTGCTTAATTTTCCAATCAAAAAATCCTAAATTTTCGAAAAAAGTGGAAATTCTCCCTCAAACCTCTCGTCTTTGCGGTTAGTTTTGGTTTTTAACCTCTTCAAATCTTATCACGGAAAAGTACATTCAAAGAGAGATTCTGACGCACAAAAAATCATCCATTAAATATTTACTTTGTTGAAGAACTTTAGCTTTCAAAAACCCGAAAAAGCTGATTTGTGTGGGTAGCTTTTCGATACGAAGAAAATGCCAGATAAAAAAAATTCCGCTGAATGAAATGATCATCTCATTGAATAGTATCTATATGGAAAGTTACAGCTTTCTTTCATTTAAAATAGAGAAATTACAGGGATCAAATTTTGGCTGAAAGATCTACAATTTTCCTGCATATTCCGACCTCTTCGCAATGTTTTTAAAAATTTTTAAAGCTTTAGTTGTGTTCATAGGACGAGGCCTAAAATCTCTGTAAGTTTTATACTATTCGCATAAAGTCGATGTAAATTGTGTTACATTCTAGAAAGAATTACGCAGACATAGGTCTAAGAAGAATAAACAGAGCAAGAGTTATTTTGAATGATATTTATGTAATTTTTCATCACTTTCTGCTTATCTTCTATTCTCAAAATGTTTGAAATTGTGTATTGCGTGCGAAACATCACATGTATTCTAACAAAATTTGCTCTGTAATGATGATTGTCATGTAGCAAAATGATGTTTTGGGAACGAAACTTTCTTACTTAAGTTGCACTCTGTTGAAACTTCCATGTTCACCAGGAAAGAATCTTACCAGGACGTTTTACGTGTTTTGACATGACTTATTGCTTCATGAGAATTAGTACTTCAGCGAAATACAGTGAACCTGGAAACATATCATTCCTGAAGTAACACTATTTTTTTACAGCCTCGGCTTGATTGATTTTTATTATCGGCGTATTATACTAGTTGTTCCTTAAGTATAGCTGGAAAAACAAGACCCTGTCTAAGACTACAATTAAAAGTCAATAAAAAGAATCCCATGGGGATCGGAATGAATTCTAGGAGAACGTGTGAGAGTTAATTTATGCTTGTTATTTAAATAATATAGATTTTATTTCTATTTATTCATTTGTATTTTTTATTCAGTAAAGATAAACTGGCACTCCGGATTGAGATAAGTCCAAATAGTTAACATGCTTTATTTTTCCAATGGACACTCATCATTACATTTTATGTTTAGATTGAAAAGTAATAGTCTTAATCGAGATAAGAATCTGAACCCAAAACTAAATTGCGACAGTTTAGGGTTGTATCTCATAGTCGTGCACGAGAGATGTTTACGTTCAAAGTACACTTCAATTGCTTTTTCACGTATTCTTTGTATGCATTTATTGTAGTTTGCCACCATATGCCATAGAAAATAGTAAAACCTTCGACTCTTGAATCATTGAAGGGTCTACGAAAAGTTTTACTTAGAGGAAAAGTTTATTATTCTGCTCTTTTTTTTTTACAGTGTAGCCTATTCTGAGGAGATCGGTATCTACCGTTATCGACCTGAAAAACATCAGACAGCTTGCATTTCTAATTTATACCATGAATTTTAAATTAAACAGTCACTATAAAAAAAATACTTTGATCACCGAACTAGGAAAAAAATAATATTTTTGCAATAATGTAAGTTCGACAAAGATCAATTCCGTTCATTTAAGAGAAAATAATGCCAGAGAACAATCGGAAAACTCCTATTATTAAATAGTTTTTCTCGGTAACAAGATGATGTGCTTTATTAACCCTTGGAGTACCGGCCTCTTTTAACCGTGATTTTGATGACATGTGTTCTTTTTTAATAATCCTTTTACTTTTCAGCCAATATTTTCGTAAGATCTGACCTTTTCTTGTTTTATTCTATAGAAAAAAATGAGAACGATGTTCCTTATTTAGAACAATTAATACAAAAGACACGTTTGACAGAATGATCACTACAAACGAACGAAGAACAACTGAAACATTGAATTGATGTTTTCTTGTCCGTAGAACGTTCACAAATGGAGCACCTTTTTCGTTTTGGTTGAGTGGGATTTTCATTCGCTTCTGCCGGATCGTTCTTCGACACAGGATAACCGACGATTGCTAAAGCATTTAGAATATCTGTGTTCAAAAATTTCGAGTTCTTCGAACGAAAATCCAACAGATGCGATACCAGTGCTAATCCTAATTCTTCCAAAAATAATCGACGTTTATGATTTGTATTCTGATTCCATTGAGGATTTTTCACTTTCCAGACAATCAGAGCATTTATGGCAGCAATGTCTATCATCCCATAGAAAATACAAACTGGCCATCGCTTTGTACCTCGTTTTACCTGAAAAGTAAAATAAGCTATAGAAATACTGAAATATTTTTTACCGTGTATTTATGACACATTTGATCAACAGTATCGACAGCCCCCTTTGTTTTGTTATAATCCAATATAATGATCGGTTTTCCAGTTTTATTGTCCACTTGATTGTCGTGATGTTTTGAGGAGAGCAATAAAACAGCTTTATTCTGTTTTGGGACAAATGAAACTAAGGTTAAACCATCTTGGAAACCAAAGAGCGAAGAACCCACTTCACGATTTTCGTTGGATTGAAACTCGATAGGTATTTCTGACTTGTTTTTTCGCAGTGTTCCTATAAGAGTCAGATTCTTTGTTTGAAGCGTTTGGGCTAATGGAACACTTGTGAAGAAATTATCTATTGTAACGTTTCTTTGGAAGCCGTAAAGTGGTTTGAGTAATTCTAGAACGACTTTGGCACCTATCTGTGTTTGTCTTTGCTCATTCGGTTGTCGTCCAACGTAAGGAAATGCATTGAATACATAATGTGAGTCCACATCAACGCATAGCCAAAATTTTAATCCGTATTTGTCAGGCTTTTTTGGCATATATTGACGGAAGGAACATTTTCCTCTAAATCCTAGTAGTTGTTCATCAATAGTAACATTTGATCCCGGTGTGTAACATGTTTGTAAGCAATTTTGGAAATATGACCAGATTTCACGAATTGCTGCAAATTTATCTGTTCGTTTTCTTTCTTCCCTTGTTCTTTTGTCGTCAAATCTCAAACAAGAAATAATATCCTGAAAACGAGTTCTTGACATAGTGGCTTTGAATATTGGCGGTTCTAATGGACTTCTTCTCCATAAGCATTTCAGATCGATCTTCGATTTCCCCAATAAACCAGCAAGCAATAAAAGTCCAATAAATGCTTTCAATTCTATGAGTGTTATTTCTTCAATTTTTTTCGTGGAGGTATTCTTGTGAGTATACTCCAAGTTTGAATAATCCAAGATTTTTTTCCAGAAGTTTGTTTGGCATAAAACACATGAATGCATCTTCGACAGATGAAATATTTTCACTGGTATTTGTAAGACCAGCTTTTTGAATAACATCATTCGAAAAATCATTTTTCGTTGAATGATGAGGAGTTGAGGACCAAATCATTCCAGAACGGGAAGTATACGAACTTTTCCATGTGGAGTCATCGTCTAATTTTAGGTTTTCTAAATCAATTTCATCATCATCGTCGGATGTTTGGCTTTCGCCATCTCCCGTTTCCGAACCGCTGTTTGCATCATCGAAATAATCACTGTCGCTTCCGGTTTCACTTGAACTGTCCATAATCTTTATGAAAAATATTTCAATGGATTGAAAATGCACACCCCTTTAGATCAGAGAATGACTCATTTTATTAGACATTAGAATTTTCATTGTTTCTCCGTTTTGTAAAAAACATATTACTGATACAATGTTTTACTAAGGGGGCGCACTAATATGGAGAAAGAATGTATTTCGTTCTAGATTCATTATCATATATCTCTTCGTAAAGGTTACTAGCTGCTGCTGAAAACTGCGAAACAACAAAACATGTTTAGCATTTTTCGGAGATTTCGAGCGTGGGGTCAAAAATGACCCCGGCTGGTACTCCAAGGGTTAAGATTAAAATATGAGAAGAGATAGTGAACTAATTAATGCGACCTAATAAAATGCATGATTATTTTATCATAATATCGTTGTTTAATGAAGAATCATATTCTGAGCATTTCCAAAGATTTACTGAAACTTCCCAGGTTGATGATTTTGGCTGATCATTGAGCTAAGTCCACTATAAAAATAGTTACAGTTTCAAGTCCTTCCTCAAAATGTTATGCTGTACGATTAGGTTGAAATATTTCTAACATGAAAGAGAGAAGTAAGTTCTTATTTGAGGCATTTTCTGACAAATATACTATCTACAGTGATGTTTATGATATCATCCTTTGATAACGTCGACAATGAGCCATTCATAGTAGTAGAACCGGTGGCCGCTCGCATGTAGACTCTTCGAATGAGTTGGTTTTCCTTAAACATCTACTAAATAATATGAATGTCTCCATAAATATAAAACTTTCGATTCTGGAAATAACTGCCTAAATGTATGTTTATGTCATTCGTTCTCAGTAACTACACCTTGCTAATGTAAACTGTCATTAAGGATCCGAGAAATTGAAAATCGTCAAAGGTACAGTCTTCATTAAAAATAGGTACTAGTCGGTCGCAATACCATCATTTCACATCACTTCTAGGTAATTTTTAGAGTCCGTGCTGGTCTTACTGTATTGTGATCAAAAGCACCACACTACCCTTCATTTCATGATATGCGCTACATGTATTTCAATACTATCGACAACTTGTAATTGTAATGTCTCAATCGGTTTTTTGGTATCTACCAGCGCACAGTCTCCCTGTTCGAGATCTCACTGATGCAGTGATCAATAGTAAGAATCCGTTGAGAAATTAATCCGAAATAACGAAGATCTGACGAACGTATACGACATCTCCATCAATAACTAGTAGACCCTGATCTTAAGTCTGATATCAATAACTCTTGCTGATTCTGATCAATTCATCTGGAAATTTTAGTAATGTGCTTCCAGGACTGTCAAAGCTTTTGATGGAATATTGAAAACTATTACTTCACATAAAGATGCGGCCGAGTCATCAAGAAAGCTCAGCATAGAACAGCTCGTAAATTGTGAAACTTTTAATACTATGTAGTGAATTTTCGTTCCAAGAAACTTGATATATATGACTATCCTTAGAGATAAATGGACGCGAATGAATTATTCAAATACGAAACAGGAAGGAAGTATCTTATTTCTTATGAAAGATTTGGCTTGAAAACCAACTAGGTGATGCCACAAAAATTTTGCTTCATCGATTGAAGAAGAATATTGTCTCATCAATAAATCTAAAATGATTATAACAGCAGAGTTGCATGTACATCAATGTACTTTATATCATTTGTTGAACAAGTGAAAATGAAATGCCATAGAAGTAGATGTTTGCTTTCCGTTTCTTGTTTGACTGATTTATTCGTGGTTTCCTTTTTATCTCTCATGGTAGTCATATTTACCAAGTCTGTTAGATTCGAAGCTCACTGCATAGTATCATAACTTGTACAATTCACGAGCTATTCTATCAGAAAGTTTCTTGGTGGCTCTGTCACATCTCTAAATCCATCAGAAACTTAGGGACCATAGAAATATATTACTAAAATTTTCAGATGATTTGATCGAGACTAACTCGTCTTTTTTATAGCAGACTTCAAACCAGGGCCTACTAGTAATTAATGTCAATGTTATACACCACAGGCAAGTCTGCGTTATTTCCAATTGATTTCTCCATAAAGCCTTACTGAAGATGACTGTATCATTTGGCTACCGAGTGAGAGGTTGAGCAGTAGTAGACGCCAAAAAACATCGAAACATGACGCTCACCAGGTGTTAATAGTACTTAAGTGATAATTGTAGTGAATATAATGGAATTGAAGTTGAGATGATGTTTTCAATCAGAGTGCACTTATGAGGGAAGCACCCAAAGTGATTAATCGTTTTTGAGTTCGAACTCTGTGCATAAGGTTGACCCAAGTGAGGGATAAAAAAGCATCAAAAAGATAAGGGCCATAGGCATTCTCTATACAGTTGTAGCCATTTTACTGGATTTTTAGTCTATAGCACCGTATACACAAAAAAATCGAATGGCGGTATTTTGACCCAACATTTCGCCCATAGATAGTTCCACTTGTAAATATAATGCTCGGAAATTTTCAACTGAAAGAAATGTTTCCTTGACGAGATATTGAATTTCCAAAAGTCACTCATACTCCATGAAAGATGTAAGAGTCTCATGTCTTGTTGGAAATTCAATATCTTGGGAACGGACGACTTCTTTTAGCTGAAAGTTTTACAGCATTATAACTACAAGTAGATCGTTCTGCAAACAAATTTCAGGTTAAAATATTGTCATTCGATTTGTTAGTATATACCATTTTATAGGCTAAAATTTCAGTGAAATACCTATAACTCTGGAGAGAAGGCCTATGAGCCCTCATTCTATTGGAGTTTTTCATACCTTACTGCGATCTACTTTATCCAAAGAGTTCAAACTCAAAAACGATTAATCATCTGGGATACCTTCCTCGTAAGACTAGCACTAACTTCAAATATCACTTCAAAATATTCCAAACGATGGTATTTTGCAAAGAGTGTTAACTAAGTTTATCGAGCGCTGTAGTTCAACCCAGTAGTGCAGGAAATTCAAGAGCGATTGAAACTTGTCAAATCTTCCAAAAATTATTGCGGAGTTCATTCATAAAAATCATGGCAACGGCCGGTTCTGATAAATTTCTATAATTATACGTTCACTGTGAATACGGAAGACTTAGGATAAAAGGACCTTACCGAACGTGGTGTTCTACCTTAAAGCAGGATATCATATGTGATTTTGTAGAGGAGCTCGTGCAGCATCGAATGGTATACTCTCTCTTGCGATCCTAAGCATGCACACCTCTCGAGAAGTCTTCAGGTCGAGAAGTTTTGTTCTGTTTATCAAGAGTTTAGTTAGGAGAAGCAAAAATAGTAGCTGTGCTACTTTATCACCGCACAGTAAGCCTAAGCATTCTATGCTATTTCATCATTGTTCAGCTGATGTCATAATGATAAAATCTTGATGAGAGCTTTTTTTTGTGTCATATGCGACTATGATACTAATGCCCATTTAAGAGAAAGAGCGAGTGGGTATTTTTGGAATGAACTATAATAAAAAAAAAAGATAAAGACCTGCGGTTTTCATCGTTCGAAAGAGGGTATGACGGTACATCGAACAGGATACTATAGGCTTTCTGAGTACATTGGCTGAAGCTTTTTAATCGTTTCTTTTGTAAGTATGGAAGAAACGGTTATTTTTTCAAAAAGGAAACAAAATACTATTTTCCTAGAATGGGCCAGGAAAATCATTCGGAGCTTCGACTAGAATATCTGTAACACTTGAATGAGTAATTCTGAACATCTGAAAATTATATAGTCTTGCAAAACTTCCATTGCTGATTTGAATATACACGTGACAATCGAAAAACTATTTTGAACACATCACGCGGTGACTTTTTTCAAAGGGACTCATTGGAAACCTTAAAAAATTCATGTTACAATAATAAAACTATAGAGTACAATTCAATGCATCTTTGTTTGTTCTTTCGAATGATGAAACCCGCAAATCTCTATCTATTTTCTATGTACGCAGAAGAAAGTACCGATGAAAACTATTAACATTATAAAATGTAGAGCATCTACAACTGTATCGAACTGAATTTAACAACAAAATGTGAATAACATTATCTTAGAACTTCTTAGAGATCATGACCAAAATTTGACGAAAATTCGATATCGTATATGCCATTCGATGCAGCATGAATCTCTCTACAAAAGCACATATGATATCCTGATTCAAAATAGACCAAGAAATCGAACAAAGTCCTTTCAAACAGTTTTTTTTCAATTTTGTACCCACCATTCATTCGTGAAGCCACTCTTTTTTTCTATAAGGTTGTTGAGCCAGATCTTCTTTCTTTTACGACGAAGCGTACTACGCGGCGTTCATTAGTTTACAAACTGGATTGAATTCAGTTTCTACTTCAATCAATGCTCACAGAAGAATCAAACTTAGATGTAGAGTAACCGAATTCCAGAGTGTCTAGATCTAGAAAGCTTGTTACATTTGATGCTATGACTTCGTTGGTTGTTAGCCAATGAGGGATAGTGTATTGATAAAACCTTCATAACGTTTTTCAGGCAACTTTACGCTACATATCTAGGGTTGATCGAGCGTTCTGATCCTGGTTTTTCAAATGAATAAATTAGTTACTTTAAGTCTACCATTTTATCAGATAAAGTTTACTTACGGCTGACCAAAAGTTCTGATAACATCACACAAAAATATACAAAAGAAGATATTTTTTTTCTACCTTATTAAATGTTCAAAATAGTCACAATTATTATTGATACAAAGTTCCATTCTTTCTAAGAGTTTATTGAAAGTTTTTTAAATTCTTTTTCAAAAATATTCTTTACTATCTTAATCTAAAAGAATGTTAGAATTAAATCCAAGACACCGTTGTTATATACATTATTGTAGACGAGACATCTACTGTGAATTCGAACAATAAAACTTTCGATATTAAATTTTTTATAAAATTTCAAACACCAGGATCAGAACTTTTGGTCAACTCTAAGTATTATAAGGGAAAAGAATTTATAAGTTGCCTCCTACACTGTAAAAAAAAAAGGTACTTTACCGAACCTTAAAAAAAGGTTCGGTAGATGACGAAAAGCGTGCAAATGTGTTCAATGTTTCAAAAATAGAATAAAAAAATCTACGAAACCTTTAAAGGATCTTACCGTGTACCCAAGTGAAGATCCTTTTTTCTTCGAAACCTTTTTAAGTTCCGTAGAGAAAAAAATAGGTTTTGTAGGAAAATACGGAACCT
>CAJNOP010000830.1:25181-49944 GCA_905250075.1 Rotaria sp. Silwood1
GAATATTTAATACTCGAAGATGAATCATTGTCTGAATAAGATCAAGTATACATGTTCAGTTTTCGACTTTCGAATTCAATACTTGACAATGAATATCAGGTACTATATTATTCAACATCATACATTGTTCTCGATTTAATGATTGACGATAGAATAATAATTTCTATTAATAAACGAAAAAATTGTTATTTCGAAATAATTCTTTTTAGAGAACTTGTCAATATTTTTCAAGAAAGACGTACTGATAAGAGACCAGGAGCTTGATCAAGTAAATTTTGTAGTTGATATTGACAATTTGCGTCAAGATTGTCTAATAGTATATCGAGTGAGACTAGATGATCAAGTCTCAGAATTAGAGACTAAAAAATAGAATTAATCGGAAATTCTATTGAAAGATGTTGAATATACAAAAATTGAATCGAATTTGAAAAAGATAAATCCAATGAAGAAAGTTTATACATCAAACTATGTGCACATGCATCTGATTGATGATTATTAGGATAGGATGGAATTGATTTCAATTGAAGAGCTGATAAATAACAAAAATGATCAAAAGCATATGATAGAGTATAGAGATTGACATATCGTTTATCTGAATTCCAATCATATTGAATAAACCAACAGCGTTCGATAAGCGTTGAGAATTATATCAACGTTTTATTCTTCGTCTGGCAGATCGGGTAAATCTAGATGTATTAAAAATTGTAATCCTTCAAAGTTTGATAAATTATTCCGAACTATTTGTTCCCAAAACCTTCCATCAATAGATGGATATGTTGGATTAAGTTCCACCTTGAAATGATGTAAATTCGGCATATTTCGTAAAAAATTACGGAAATTTTCATGATATAGATTAATTAATATTATTAAATTTAAATGCATTATAGATAAAATTGGTTCAAGTTGATCTATTTGTATATGTGAACAATTCTTGACTGGTAGATAACGAAAACATGATGTATGTGCGGTAGAGAAATATTGCATTCTCGAATACCGAACAAGTATAAATATTCGATTGTTGTTGAAATTACACTTGAATTGATACAAATACCTTGATCACGACGATAACTATCGACAAAATGATGTGATTGTTGATATTTATAATCAATTTTCATAGAAAAAACAATAAGTTTAGATCAACTCCAAATACAATTTCCATAAGAACTTTTCATCATTCGATTTTGATAAATATGGAAAATAACATCGTCCAAAAGTTAGATGAGTAAGATTGTATTCATCATTGGTCTCCGATCGAATATTCGATAGAAACAGAGATTTTAAATGAACGAATTGATGAAAATGCAAAACTATATGTAAAAAAATTGTTCTATTTGTCCAGGTGTATCATCATTATTGCACAAACAAAGTGATGTTATTCGATCGACAATAGTGTGTGGATGTGGAGTTTGAGTGGAGATGAGACAATTATTCTCATCCACAGCTACACCCTGTCCTCTACACCAACCTCCTTCTAGGATGGATATTTTTTAAACGAATCAATGTCTGGCCTATCTACTATATACGTTTGGACAAGATAGATATACGACAGAAAAACATCTGTAAAAATTTCACATTTTCTTTTCAGTATACAGATGATCGTATCTCATTAACCATGTGTTATAAGCACATACTCTTGTAATCTTTTCTGAGTATCATTGAAAGTTACTTATGGTCAAAAGATAGAGTCAATAGCTCAGAATTAGTTCGGGCATTTTTCTCAGTAGATCTGAACATAGCCAAAACATAGGTTTGCAGAATAATTAGACAATAGTTTTAGTGGACTCTCTTCCAAATAAATCTGAATTACATTTGTTTTCTTTGACGTAGAAATTAATCTTTATTTATATTTTCAATTTATAAAGAGTAGAATTCTAATTATTCAAATAAATATGAAAGAGACCCTTTTTCAAAGGAATTTACAAAAGCATCCTTCTTTACTGAATTTTTTTGTTTTTCAGGTATGTTAGAGGTTCCATATATCAATAAAGGCTAGCATCTGATACTAATTTCTACATACAACACTTATGACACTTACTGCATGAAAAATCCATGAGACAGTGCTGAATTTTAAAAAGACTTGTATGATGAAGTTGCACCAAAGCTTTAAAAATAAGTACTATAGGATCACAAATTTTTGCACTTGTGCTCGAACCGTACTAAAATTTCTTATCCATAATCTCGATACGCGCAACCAATGTTATATGTACCATTCAAATTTATATGTTACTTGCACTTATAATATTCCTCATCGTATTCGATTCGTACTGACATTTGCGTTTGATGTAGATAAAAAGAAATAAAAAAAAGAATGTAAAGCATACAATGTTGTTACACAATCACATGTACAGCTGGAAAAAAAAGAGCACAACTCACTTTCTACAACAGAAATGAACGAAGAAAAAAACATTTACCGGTTCGAGGTGCAAATCGTTCTTTCTAGATTGTTGATTCCAACAAATGACGTAAGCTTTTTTTCGTAGTTACAAGCACATGATAGTGTCTTCGAGAGTCCAACGTCATATTTATAAGTGCATTTCTTTCTTTTTTTCTGCTTAAGAAAAAATCGATCATTTTCTTTTTCTTTTTTTGTGTTCTACGTAATGGTAAGTATATATACAGATGACATTGTCAGAATAATTATTTGCCTATTCCTTTTAACATGATTCTTAAAAGTGTTTGATCTGATCCGTAGTATTGAATGCAAATTATTCATTCTGGTGAGTACATTTTTAAATTATAGAAGAAAAAATGAATGATCCTTATGGATATTAGTTTTGTTTTTAGAGTTCGCAAACCTTGTAATTAGAGTATGGCGCAAATTAGAAGATACTTTTTACTATGGAAAGTAAAAAATATGTATATCGAGCCTTCGTTGAACCACTTGCTTAATGTTTGTCATCGGTTTTCAGAAGAAAGAGTAATGACCATCACTTCGTCTTTCAATAGCTCAAGAATGAAACGAGCTAGAGATCTGAAGTTTTGAACATTATATACATAAATAGTTATTGTATCAAATCATACAGAAGACCGTTTGCATATGTTTTACATGTTTGTACAACATAAATTTTCTAAAAGTTGTTTTGTAATTCTTCTAAGCTCTATAGCAATCTAGATGTTCAAAGTAGTTAAAAATTGATACGTCAATTTATTAACTATTATCTATTTTATTCTAGTGACTATTTTGAATTTCGAAATATTTGTTTCCAAAAAGACGAGAAATGAGATTGTGTGTGAAACAGATAGTGACAAAGTATAATTTTTGTCAAAAGTCCTTAGTCGAAGTGTACTTATTACTTGATCTGTTTTCCATGTAACTTCAATTTTTGTCTTCATGTAGAAAAGCTTGTTCAGCATTTAAAAGAGTCATTGCAACAAATTAGATCATAGTTCATAACTAATTATATAGGTTGCCATTGAATTTAAAGAACTACGACGAAATGTTTAGAAAATCCAACATTTTAAAGCATTTACTTATGGCATGATGTAGTCGTTGGTTATCTATGCAATTCTGAGAACATCACTCTCAAGCTACTACGAAGTCATCACGGTCATTACATTTTCTTACGATCATAATGTTTGTTCTGTAAGTTCTTGAGCTGACTTGGGATAGTTCCTTTCCCAAATGTTCGTTCAATCTCTTGATTCTGCTTGATATGTTTTATTGAAGACATTAAATTTCATAAATTACTTGTGTAATTGTACGAACATTCGTACAAATAGACTAGTTTGATTATATATTCTGATATTTAACGGAAAAGTTATCATGTTACATTTCAAAGTGACCAATTAAGTTTTCGAGTAAGTTACTAGAAACCTACATATATTACCACTATTAATCGAATATTTCTGTTTTTAGAGTCTCTTCGAATTAACACATCGATCTTCATGAATACATGTAACTGTCTCTTTTTAAAAGCAAAGTTATATTAATAGAAACGTGTGTTTATGAGTGTGAAATTTTCAACTATCATTTAACTAGCTCCATAATAAATAAACTAATGGTGTTTCTTGTATTATTTGGCAGGCTATCAGTAATTCTTTATAGCATGTAGATGGTGTTGCCGTGGAACGTTTGACTAAATTTAAATTACTCTCACTAAATTCTCAACATTTTCAATTAATAATTATTTAAAATTAAGCTTCACAGTGATCTTATCCATAAAATTATTAAATGTGAAAGAAGAAAGAGATGCACAGATGATGAGAAAAAGCATATACACAGGTGTCTAAACATATATTGAAGAGTGTGAGTGCGTGGGTGTCGATGTGGGTGTGTGTAAAAAAAAAAGACTCACATTCGAATCCACATCCATACCTTACGGTGATTTTACATGAGGAAAAGCTCTTACTCAAGACGATAGTTTCCTGTCTTTACATGCAAAAATAAAAGATAATAAAAAACATAGGATCTGTCATTATTTCTGGCATCATTTTCGTGCTTTGTCATCTTCTCGAGCCATGAAGCTTGAAATCGACACGACAAAAGTTAGTGTTATTCTAATTAATGTCTAGCCGATGTATTTATTCGTAGCCCACGATGTTATTAAACGAGTACGATCTTCAATCTTTTAAATGCTGATATATTTCATCATTCTGGATCAAAACGTCATAATTCATACTTTATCGGTCGTAATGTACTCCAAAGTGCTGATGTAAAATGGTTCTCTATTGACACTCGTACACGTCATTTAAAATAACTGCAAACCTTTTGTAACTCTTTCGGCTGATGGGTGCATGTGGATATGTGTAACAATAAGACTCGTATCCAAACACACACTCACAGCCGCACTGACACACAGATACATACATAGATATGAACATTATATTTATAGATAAGCAATCCCTTAGAAGAACTTCATCAGTATAACTGTAATCAATTGAATATTTTCTAAAGGAACGGTCACTATTCGATTCATTCTTATTACTATAATGATTGAATACACTTCAAACCTTGTTTCACTCTCATGATTTAGCGTATAGTTTTTCAATCAACTATTGATATACATATAATCTTCACGAACGATCATTCAGTGATCATTGAAATTTTCAACAATACGTTGTTAGAAATAGACGCTTTTTCAAATGGTGGCGAATGAATACATACTATGTCATTATAAATTCAACTTCTTTTTTTTTTAATATAAGCACTCATATTTGTACTACAAATGCACTTAATAATTTAAATTTTCATTTTAGATAATATATTTAACACTTAGTTTTTGGATGTTTTCGTTGTTCTAGATAATTCAGACGCTTTCACCATTTTTCATACGCTGCTCTTCAATTCAAGTACATTTAAATTTATACATCTCAAACAGGTTCAAAATATTACCAATCATTGTGCTATAAAAAAAACTTATTTCTTAAGTTTACACTGATATAGGAATTATTTTTTAAACGAATTTTTTAAAAATGGTTGGAATTGATGTAAGAAACAAAAATATTCTAGATACAAAATACACTTGCCCTAAGTGTCTTTTGATATTACGAGATCCTGTACAATTGAGCATATGCGGTCACCGACAGTGTCAATCATGTTTCAATACTCAACAAGGGTAAATTTCACCAAAACACAGCATTGATACTTTTCATTATTTTCTTTAGAACACCAATCACATGTTCACAATGTCAAACAGAAATACCACACGATCTAGTAAGATATCTTTTTTTTTCTTTCAATAGAGCACAATGTTTTGTTATTTAGGTAATGATCGATCGAGGTTTCAAAAGTGATATGCTATCGCTTCTCATAGAATGTATTTTTTGTCAATGGAGTGGCCTATTAAATAGCTACCAAGTAACATATCCTATACTCATTCTAGTCCTCAACATTTTATTCTTTTCTTCTAAAGGAGCATCTCGATCAATCTCATCCAAATCCAAAATGTGAACATTGTGGAGAACAGTTCAACTCAGTCAACAAACTCAATGAACATAAAGTCTTGGAATGTCAAAAACTGACCATCATTTGTGTGTTGAAAGATTTTGGTTGCAATGAACAGGTATATTTATTCATTGGTTCAAAGTGATCTTTGAAAAATCTGCTGGTCTATTTTAGATTATCCGTGGCAAAAAAGAAGAACATTTTTAACGAAACCACATCAAGACGCAATACTTAAAGTTGTTCGTCAAATGAGCTCACAATTACTCGATAGACACATGAACACGGATGTTGCTCGAGCAACAAGTACAACAACTAGTGATCCTGCATCAGCTCAATTACAGGAGTTGTATGAAATATTGAATATCTTGGCAGGTGGCATCGAGCCATTGAATGATGATGGACGACGTCTCGGCAGTGAATCACTTCAATGTCAAATTAAACTTCAAAAATTGGCAGAAAACTTTTCGCAAGTTAAGTTATCTATCGAAGAATCAAATAGTTTTTTGGAAGGAATGAAACAAAATCAAGAGATTCTCAATCAAGATTTAGCATCATTGAAAGAAAGAATCAATGATATGCAATATGTTTCATATGATGGAACATTTGTATGGAAAATTACAAACTTTCAAGAAAAAATGAGTAAGTAGAACAATCACTTCTTCCGAATGATAAAAGTAGAATACTTTTTCAAAAGAATAATTAGAAAATAAGACGGAACTCGATTTAAATAACATTAACAAATAATAAATACACGGTTGAATAGTATAATTTGCATAATATATAATTATCGAAAGACGCAGTGTATAGGAAATATATCAATGTGTCGATGAGATGAATCATTAATCTTATCGATTCGTCGAATTTCTTTATTACTTGCTTCTACTCTTCTATACTTATTTGTTTTACGTAATTTCTAGCTGATGCACAATCTGAACGACAAACTTCAATTTATTCTCCACCATTTTATTCGTCACCTACGGGCTATAAAATGCGAGCGCGTTTATATCTCAATGGAGATGGCAATGCTCGTCGTACACACATGTCACTGTTTTTTGTACTTATGCGCGGTTCGAACGACCCCATTCTCAAATTTCCATTTACGTATAAGGTCACATTTTGTATGTACGATCAAACTCCAGCACAACAACATATTATTGATTCATTTCGACCAGATATTAGATCGAATAGTTTTAAACGACCACAGTCGGATATGAATATTGCAAGTGGCATACCAAAATTTTTTCCATTGGCAATGATTCAACAAGAAGGAAATCCATATGTTCGAGATGATACAATGTTCATCAAAGTGATGGTTGATTTTGGTGACATGCCTAAAACGCTTTTGCCTTACGCTCTGAGTCTTAATCCAGGCTTACCAACACATATTCAACAGACTATGATCCAACAGGAAGTGGAGCGTAGAGCTCAACAACAACCCCAACAGCAACAGCATACACCCACTACATAATAAGTATTCTATAAGGGTCCATCAGCTCCAGCTCATAAGCTCAGATCAAATGAGCTAATGAGCTGCGCTATGAAAAAAGATCAGTTTAGTTCTAGAAACCGATTGAACCATGGTTAATAAGCTGTCTATCACTTTCCAAGAACTCTTTGAGGATGTTTCCTATTGGTTTTCAAGGGCGACTGACGGATACTTCCTATTATTCAAATTCAATCAACAAGATATGTTATGACGCTTTCATTGCAAGATGTTTCTGAAGTTTCACATGTCATCTTAGAAGAATATTCAAATCTTATAGCAGTTTTTTAGGCATGTAATCAAAGACTTGAGCAGTTCTGTCAATATATGCAGTTTACCATTTTTGAAGACTAATCTAACTATATCACATACCACCATCAACAACATTCATC
The DNA here is from genome assembly GCA_905250075.1 of Rotaria sp. Silwood1. Taxonomy (NCBI): domain Eukaryota; kingdom Metazoa; phylum Rotifera; class Eurotatoria; order Philodinida; family Philodinidae; genus Rotaria; species Rotaria sp. Silwood1. The sequence goes on from CAJNOP010000830.1 coordinate 32,941, forward strand.
ACATGATTTTCAGAATTGTAAAACTAGTGATCTTTTACTAAACGCATGATTATGCAGTAGCCTTTGTAAAAACGAGTTATCGTATTGTTTCAGAATATTCAATAGGTTTCTTATTGAATGAAATGTACAGCTTATTCTCGTTCAGCATAAATTTCTTTCTAATAGACTATAAAGGGCTTCAAAAAGTCCTCAAAATTGCAACGTTATGAAAGGCAAGAGTGCTAAATTGTAATCTCATGGACCGAGGATACGAACATGTATCGAAACCCTTATATCTAAACCCATACAATCACAGACACGACAAAACATAGCATTTGAAATATTATAGGAACTTCTTATAAATAACCTTTGAAAAGTAATAGGGACCAGGTCTAGATAGCCCTTGAAGAGTTATAAGAACCAACTTTTTATAGCCCTTGAAAAGTTATAAGGAATATCTCTAGATAGTTCTTGAAGAGTTATAATGATCAACCTTTGATAGCCCTTGAAACGTAATACGAACCGGCCCTGGTTGCCCTTGAAAAGTTATGGGAAATATCCTTTATAGCCCTCGAAAAGTTATAAGGACCATCCCTAGATAGCTCTTGAAAAGATATAGAGACCACTTCCTAGAATCTAGGAAGTAGTTCCTGTAACTTTTCAAGGATTGTTTTGGAGATGGTCCTTATAACTTCTCAAGGGCTGTTGAAGGGTAGCTCTTGAAAAGTTATAATATCTAATGTCCATTTCAAAAAGTAGTACGCTCCACCATTTGTTGAATAACTGAAGAACGCAAACAGCTAGAGATTTGCGGTTTTCTTCAATCGAAAGAGCAGATAGTGGAAGGTTTTTTTTATCTCCAATATTGTATAAGATGAGATCATACTAAAATCAAATCTATAGTTTTCGTGCGAGTAAGTAGACGATGTTATTTGTTAAATTTCATTGGAATGACAGATCGTTTTCATGCATTTTCTTTTTGTAATATTTTGCATAAATGACTGATTTTAATATGATTTCGTCTTATACACTATGAAGGAGAAAGACGTTTCCCTGTCTCTTCTTTCGATTGGTGAAAACTGCAGACGCCTAGCTGTTTGCATTCTTGAGTTATTCAATAAACAGTGGAACGCTCTATTTTTTTGAAATGAATAATTGGCCCAGATAATTCTTGAAAAGTATAGAAAGCTTATTAATCTCGGGTCGATCAGTTTCTATTAGGGAATGTTTTGCATAGTCCTTCAGATGGAAACCTTTACCGAGCTATTATACCCCACTGTTTAATTTATTATCCAAGCAATGGAGTAATTGTAAACAATATGTTCTAAGTTTATAATGATGATTATATTCCAGCTATTTCTTCACTTTTTCTATTGTTATTATTAATCATGCAAATTTTGTAAATTTGTGTACATAGTACAGTCACAGCATTGTCAGATGAGAGAAAAATTGTATTTACGAATTTTTTTGTAACATTTCTTTTTGTGTTGTAAAGCATTTTTCCGTTGTTTTTTCGAAAATTGTTAAACCATAAATAAAATGATATTATTTGTTCGATTTGTATTTAAAGAAAAAGATTTTCTTTCAACAATAAGCGTATACTTCAATATGAAAATAATTCAACGTTTATTTAGACTTTTGAGAAAATTTAGGGAAAGTTATGATCTGAAGATCAACATTACTAAGGATGTGGGTGTAGTTGGGGTGGTGTCGATGTGGACTGCGAGTCCTTCAATTGCTCACACCAACACTCACATCCACACCCTCCACAAAAAAGTCATTTCAGACAATAATGTAAATTACCAACTTCTTCGCTTGTATAACTATTTATAACTAATAAATGAGAATTTTAGATCATATCGGTAGCGGTTTAATCAATATATCAAGTGATGCTACTATAGAACTCGAACAGATTTTGTGTTTCAGAAAAAAGTTTTCTACAAACGAAAGCAATATTCGAATGTGTAAAAAGCGGAAACCACATATCGGAAATATTGGTGAGAGTGTATCCGGTGTCATAAGTGTAGAAATCAAAAGTTCAATTCAACTATAGCTTCAGCATTTAACATTCAAAATTTCAAACACACTTATTTCTCTCGATGCGACTGAAACTTGAGTTGAATTCAAATTTGACATGTATGATACTCTATTCAGTCAAACAAAACCTTGTAGAGTTTGCCCATGGTATCCCTACTTATGCAGACATGCAATGTGCAACAACTAAATGACAAGTATCAAAGAACAGTGTGAAATCAGTGGATAGCATAAATACCTACTTCGTTCAGAAAAGTGACACTCATTCGTAGTCACCAGATTGATCGTGATTCAATGAAGTTCTGGTTCTCAAAGTGAAGCTTGTCGTGAGTTTCCAATATTATTAGTACTAGTCAGAATATCATATACTAATTGAATGACAAGTACTTCAGTGAAAAGATTATTTAACTCAGCTGGATTGTTATTTACTAAAAGACGAACACGTTTATTACGAAGCCACACTAATAGCATATTATTAATTGGTGCATATGATAAATTCAACAAGAAAACAATAAAAAGGAACCTATCCCTTCTCGTTCTCCATCCGTTTATATTGATTAAAATTCGAGTGTTGAATTTTTAAATTTGTTTTATTATTGTTTTCTTCTGTTTATATCTGATATGTATTGCTGTTTATTAATAATGTGATCTCTGCTAGAAAACATGTGATAAGATTTATTAATAGTATTATATTGTCAATGAGTCTTATATAGAAAGTAAGTCTATGGTATTCAACATTGTACTTCATATATAGATAAGATTTATTCCTATCATATATGTAATGGAAAGATCATCTTGTAGACCAAGCGCAGGCGGGTTCTTTGTCCTTCGGGGACATGTTTTTTTACACTCTGCTGCTTATGCCGCAAAATAGAATCACTGTGTGACAATGTGCTACAGAACATAATGCAGAATGAAACAAACCACCTTGTGACGTTATCTGTTATGAACTATACCATTTTTGATACGAAAAATGTATTAGCATAATGCAAAGATAAATGTGAAAACGGTTAGTGAAACGTATTTTTATTGGCTCATTGTGCTTATTAATGATCATTTATGAATAAATCTTTCATTGCTCTGTTAAATGACTGTGCTTACAAAGCCAATTCAACAAATTCTAAAGGTTATAAAATAAGTAACTTTTAAAGCCGTGTATATAATGAGCATAGTCGCTGTTCATGATTCGATCATATTGTTACATGACATTGCATATTTTTTGCTTTGTTATTGCTTAGATTATTTCTAAACATCCTAAATTTACGGCATTTTTCTCGTTCTTTGTATTAGTTTCAATACGAAGGTTGATTGATCCGAATCAACTTCTATTAATTGTTGAATACAAAGTTCCTATATCTATATTGTTTTATTTGATAGATAATCTTAACAATAAAGTGAGACTTTTTTGAAGGGTGATTAAATATAATTAATAATAAAAGTACGATATTTTATAGTCAAGAAACATTCAGAAAACAAGTTCTTGAACATATCATGCTAACGGGTCGGGTAGCTAGATGGATATGACGTTTCATCAACACGATAAATTTGTTCTTCTTCAACAGCAGATGGTCCTGATGGAAAACCACCGACACTAAATGTAACCTTCGCAAATGTACCATCAGGTAAGCCAATCTAAATAATTAAAAATGAAAAATAAAATATTGTTCTATCTATTTGGAATATATGTTTTATTTACCATAAAATCGTATATCATAGCACATGCATTCATTTTACGAAGTGTTACTGGTTTCAATACGAAACTAGATGGAATTGACGGAAATACTTCACGTACTTTTTGCTCAATACCTTGCGAATGCTGTTAACCAAGAAAGAAAAGTAATAGCCCTAGGAAAAAATAGAATCAACTAAATATGACTTACTTGTTTATAAAGTTCTTCATCTTCATCAGTCACAGGATGAAATTGAAAATCCATCTTTGTACGAATTTGTCACAACCGTTGAATATTATTAAAATTGATGGTAACTATCTATATGAACGAAAAAAAAACAAAATTACCGATTTATATATACATTGATCTCCACTAGGTAGGCACGTATGCTAGTTTTATTTTTTTTCGTGCTATAATAATAAAAATATAATATTCATAAAGTACCCCGCAAGGACATATCCTTGATGTTTTTTATTTCTAATGAGTATGATTAGTTAAACATGTGAAGAAACATATGATTGTTTTAACAGCACAAATCGATTCACTTTTTTTCTATCGATGAATGCAACATTAGGTTCTTTCCTTTACCTATTTTATTCATGCAAAACGATGTAGAAAATATTATGAGTCAAAACAACATACTCAATATGAATAATTCGAGTCAAATATTGGCAATTCTAACTTCAAGGCAATTTTGTTTTCGTCCTCTTGATAGATGATTTGATGAGGCGTGAACTACTAATAATGATTGGTCGGTCTTCACAAGCTTGAAACAGGTGGTTTGTTTTCAAAAAAAAAAATTTTTTTTTTCAAAATACGCACAATTTTCAATGCATTTCTTCTTGTCAAACGATTACAACCGCTGATCTGGATATCATCACAGATATGATAATAATAAAGTTATAAAAGAACTAAATTTATTATTCATTCCAATGAATTAATGAAATACTGTAGAAAATGAACATTTACTTTTTGGAATATACTATACTGGACAGAAGCATACATGCTAATAAGATTGCAACTAATGTCCACTTCAAAAAAAAGGGCATGAGTATTTTTTGAGTAACTTTTTGTAGAAACAAAATGAAGAGAAGCGGGAGATGAATTGAATCATATATTATATCTTTTTTTTTATCTATCTTTTTGTTCAGTTTTCAATCGATCTTTTTGAAAACTAGCCTACACTATTGAGTAATTGCAGTGAATCTTCAATTATCCGATGTGCATTCGAATCGCCAATCGAAGATCTACGACACTACGTAAGCCTTCGATTTCTATACTGAACGTTTAGGAGTTCTAGATACCCTACCACAGAACTTTCAGCCGATTTTCTAAGCGATTGCAGCGAAAAGAAAACACTTTTTTCTTTTTATTTAATTGATAAATAACAATTTTTCTGGTACCTACTTTAGAAATGAATTTAAAAAAATTCGAAAAACATCTTGCCGAAACTATTAGTACATGATTCGATGTGACACCATCTCCTTTTTTCATCAGTGAATAATACAACACTCTATCTTGATTTTTATCAAAATTTATTCAAAAATACCCATTTGCCTTTTTTTTCCAAATGGCATTAGTTCCTATCACTTTTCCACTATATTTAAATAATTTGAAAAGCTCAGTAACTAATTTTAAAAGATTCAGTATCTAATTTATTTTGGTACAGTTTTTTATTATTTTATATCAATGAAAATAGTATAATTACAATTAACAGATGTTTTTCGGATCAGTAATACTGTTTTAGTTTTTGATAGTTTACTATGGAGTCTTTTATCAACAATTTTAACGTCTTTAGCAGCACATGACGGTTTGAAGCAGTTGAAGCTAACTGCCATAACAATAGTGTTTACATATAAGTTTTTATCGTTGATATAACATCATGACTTTCTGTTATGTGTATTAAGGATACGTCCAAATACGTGAATACATCGCATGTCGTTTTTTTACCCTTTAACTCAAATACATCAATTGTTGGATTTTTCTTGTATGTTCTCGAATGTTATGCACTACACTTTCATTCTTTGAGTAGTGCTTTCTTGCTATTGTGTATTCGTTTTTGTCATGACACATACTCATGTATATGTGTCATCGTTCTTGTTATCGCAGTTTGTTATCGTGCTGTTCTAGTTCAGTGATGGATCTGAGATTTTTACAATAGAGAAGTACAACTAGGGAACAAATTTTTTTTGCTGGAGTTGTAGTTTTCTCAGTAGCATTATACGCAAAAAATTTGAACAGTACGTCATATGAAAATGTATGAAGCGCGCTAACAAACGCATGTTCAAATGTTATTAGAAAGCATTTACTCAAAAAAACGACGGATTTGGTAGATGATTATGTTCAAACAACGTGTCATTTGTAGTTCATTGAAGATAGTATCAGCTCATTTTAACCCCTTTTCTTCTACGAAAAATTGAGAAAATTCTTATGGAAGAGGGGTGATCGCTCGCAGAACCCTCCAAACTCTCTACTGTTCTAGTTCTCTTCCTCTTTTCTCCTAACTTAGACGATTTTTGTCATTCAATAGACTGAACTCATGTGGAGGAAAAACCTTAGCCATTTGTTGCTTTTTGAAGACGAATAATATATTCAATATATATAAAGAGAAATAGCTGGTAGATAATCTTAATGTTAGTGACGAGATTGAAGACTTCACTACTTACTAAATGAACACGTCTTCTAGGCTAGATTTTACTTCTATGTAAAAATATCAAGAATTAATCATGTATTTGATAAGAAATAGCAAAATTTCAATGGGTAGTCTTTCAGATTATGAAGATTGAAACAAAAATAGGTACAATCCATCATAATTTTCTTTTTGCTTAACATTTTATCCTGCAATGGGTGCACGCATAGTCAGTACTGAAAATATAGAATTCGCTGAAAAAACTACACTAATAAATAATTCTTTATTTTTGTATTACTTTAGAAATTATCTATTTAATATTTGTGAACACGAACAGGAAGAAGAAAGCACACGGAAGAGTTAAACAATCGAAACGGAGTGATATCACTGTCTTAATGTATCCTTAGAGTATCTGCATATAAATTTCATATTTCCAGTGCATATTGTGCGTTAGAACCGAACAGATGGAGAATTTCGCCTCTGATTTTCCTATTAGCAAAAAAAAAGTATACATAAGGTAAATTTTCAGTAATCAATCGTCTCTAAATAAAATAATATTTAATAATATACATTCTATTCAATCATAAATAACTCTTCTCATGTTGAGTTTTACTCAGTTAAAATTGAATTTATGCTAACTAAAACTAGATTTAAAGAAAATTAAAAGACGCAAATTTATAGAAATCGAATTTCAATTTAAAATAAGTTTCAATCTACAAAGCTTAAATTTAAATTTCTAAGAATTTATCTTTGGATTTATTAAATTTTTGTATGTGTAAATTGATCATCTCTAATTTAAAATCATAAATAAGTAAACATATTCTTCTGTCAAATATCTATACACCCACATACAACCCATACTCTATATTCAACATTGTTTCTGATTCAAATGGATAGTAAATTGTAACGAGTATCATCTAGAAATCCTCGTTATTAAGATGAATGGTTATAACATCATGATTGCATTATACATCCACATTTATACCCATAAATGAGTTAAAATGCAAGTTTTTGTTCGTTTTCTAATATTGTTTAGATTGATCGTTAACAGTATTTATATGATTATTCGTTTTTTTTATTATTATTTAGATAGGCACCGCTGGATTAAAATAAACTGCTTGAAATATATTTAAACTTCACTTATTATTACATTTGATTATTGAATAAAAAGAAAAACGAACGAGAAAAGAGGGGGAAAAAAAGTCAAAACACACTCATTGTCCAAATATCAATCAAATAGGATTCTGTTGGATCTTGTATGTATCCAAAGTTTTATGTTGTGACAATCGACAGGAGTTCAGTATCAAGACATCCTACGGAATGTGATGAAATTTAAATCTGTGATTCGTTGTTCTAGGTAGCTGATGCTGTTGTTTACTTAAATTGCTTGTCGTCCAAACAAGATTGTTTTTGCTACCCTTTGAAGAATCCATAGAAGCATCTGCAAGATTTTTTTCAGTAATCATCTCTATTTTAGTAGCAGGCTTAACTTTGTTTTGTGTACGCTTTTCTTGATTTCTAACTGAAAATAATTCTTCTGTGCCAACATTTTGAGTTTTAAAATGAAACGGGAAAAATTGTAGAATAATAATTGTATTACAAAAGAAAGCAGAAACGACTTCGGCAACGAAAGACACAATTTCATAGATGTGATCTTTCTGGTTAAAATAGAACCATTCGGTTGCCACTGCTACTGTAACAGTTGTTACAAATACATACAATGCAGATTTGATCCAAACACCTCGAAAACGATGATAAGAATCCGAAAAAAAATCAAACAGAAGAAAGTAGGCAATAGTATTTCGTGTCACTGCTGTATAATCGATGTTCATATGAATCGGTATGTATTTGGTAAGCAGAACTTCTAACCGAGAAATAAAATGAAATAAATGTTTATTTTCTACAACAATATGCGATTTGAAATTGTTCAAAACCCGACAATAAATAAGACCAATAGTAAGATATAGGTGAAGGACGAAAAAAGAAGCATAGATTACGATTTCGAATTTTTTTCCTTTATGAATATAGTAAATCAAGTAGCCGAAAATGGCTATTTCCGTGATTATCCATAGTAGAATATGGTAGACAGCCAATAAATATCGAGATTGAATCGGTGCACAATATTGAAGATAGACGAAAACAATAACAATAGTGGACAAGAGACCTTCGTAGGTGCGTCCTTCTGGGTTGTAAAAATAATGGTACCAAGCATCAAATACATAACAGCCTGATGAGAGAAACGGAAGAATGATCATGGCATAGAGAAAGAAACGATCTCGTCCATGTGCAGGTTTATGTAAATTACAACATGCCATTGTTCTAAGCGCTCAACTGTCACTCAGATAAAAATTTATTGGTATTTATGTGCAAGAAAAATTATTGTGTATGCCAACAAAAGATAATTCTCTACTGATTCTGAATGTGAAATTCGTTGAGAAGAAATCATAATACGCATAATCCTAATTTTAGTTTACTGGCTTCTTTTTGTTTACGTTTATATCTATGCATCAATTTTATTCTAGAATTTTTTAATTAAACAATCCATTGAAGGTGAAGCAAATGCATACTGCAGAAAAGAATCCTACTTTTTTTATGCTGAAACGAAATATATTTTACTTTGATTGTATTGATTCTCTTATGGATTATTCAATGTCACATTAAGGGTAACAATGTCTGATCTGATTTACTTGTTTTCTTCATTGTTATGTCTATTGTGAACATCAGAGGCAATGGTCTATACTAAAAATAGTCATTATTTGCTCTTGAGATAGATGCTCTGTAGATACTTCATTTGGAATGATCAATGAATCACATTAGAAATATTAAATCGAGCGTATGAAATAAGGATGTGAATCTGAATACGTCCACGATTCGATATCAACAGTCACAGCCACGTTCTCGAAAGAGAACTTGTGTATTCGAATGAGAGCATTGAATGTCAGCGTCGAAAGAGCTATACTGAATCCATCGGTAAAGCATGTCAACTGGAATCTGTTCAGTTTGTTTAACTAGAGAAGTGGGTTAAGGTCCGATTGAACAGAAGTCTTACACTCATATCATAGAAATGAAAAGAATAGTTTATTTGAATGTAAGAATGGAAATAATAATCCTATATGGTTTGAAACATCAAAACACTGATATTTTTGGCTTTTGCATCGATATTTAAAAGAGGAGAAAGATGAAAATATGAAGAAATCAGGAGTTTTGTATTAACATATTATTAGATTACATAGTATTCATGCTGATTGAAGACCATGAATGAAAAGCAAGGAAGAAAAAGAATGAAGAATTTTTTTCTTTGTTTGTTTTCAAAGAAAAGTTATAAGAGATGAATTGATTTAAATAATTGTGTAAGGATGTTAGTTTTGTCGCATTGCTAATTGATTACAGAGCACTCAATATCGTCAGAACAGTCTAATTTATAAATTTGTCTAGTGCATAAATTCTGAAAGAAATGATGCCTCATATATCTGTTTCCAATTCTATCAGTTTATCTTGAACAAACAGAAATCGCTTTTTACTAATAAATAGACTGTCTGGAAGTCGTTACGATGACATTGGACGTCATCTAGAATCTTTCTTTCTTCATAATACATGTACATGGCTTCATATTGGAATTTTACTACCATTTCTTTAACTCAACTATAATTTTTTCTAACAGGATGTGAGTGTCGGTGCTTATAGGAATGGGCTTTTATGGTATCCAAATCGATCCACATTACGTGTGAGCGACAACTATGCAATGTTTATATCAAATACAAATGATTATTTCAACAGAAATAGAAGAATTTTCGATAACATGATAAGCTTTGATGCAAAAAGAACAATCTATAAAGTATTGTTCGTTCGATATTTTAAAACGGCTGAGAAAAATATTAAGCAGTACGTTCGTCGATGTCTACCGGTTCTAAATTTGCGCCCATATGCTTTAAAATGTAATTTTCTTTGGTTTCTAATCGGCTCTTAGTGATTACATACGGCTCAGGTATGAGCTCTTCAATGTTATTCGTTTTTCCAAGGATAACGTCAACCAATGCACGAGCACAAAGTAATATTCGAGGCATACCATGTCCATGAAACCCAGCAATAACATATCCATTGGATTGGTCGGGTAGTTCTCCTACGAATGGTAACAAATCTGATGAATAGCCGAGTATTCCAGTCCAAAATTCTTGACATCCACCATCATCAGTTCCCCATGCGTCAAAATGCTTGGGCATAAATTCTTCGAAATAGTTCTTACTTTTCTCATTGTTAAATTCGATGCTATCATCCCAATTATTGTACCAAAGTTCTGTTTCCGATAGATGCGCAGGTTTTGCTCCACCGAGAATGATAGATCGATCTCCCGTTTGACGAGCTATCATATAATCAAATTGATTATCTTTTATTCGTATTGAATAGGTCATTGTTAGAGGTGATTGTTGGTACCTAAGTGAAGGAAGAATTCGACATATGGTACCACGAATAGGTACAATCTTGTTATTGAATAATGGAAGAATTCCAGCCGTGTATGCATTCGTAGCAAAGATAACTTTAGATGCATGTATTGTACCTCGTGGTGTCACAATCGACCATTGACCTGACGGAAGTCGAGTTGCTGTGAGAACAGGCGTGTTTGTTTGCAAATTCATTCCTTGTTCGATGCACTTATAGAGAAGATGATGAATCAGTTTATATGGATGAATACTAGCAGCTGTGAATGTTATTCCGTAGACAACATTTTTCATTTTAGTGACGGTGAGAAGATCATCCAAAGGTATTTCATGAATGTCATCGACATCTCCACCATCGGCACAACGTTGCTGAAATGAAGCTTTAGCTTTTTCAGCTAGCTCTGGATTAAGATACGCATCACAAGCTCGTGTTATTTCCCAATTGCATTCAATATTTTCTTCTGAAATCAGCGCTGACATTGCTTGAATATGTTTTGCTTCGAATTGCATTAATGATTCTGCCATTTGACAGCCATATTTTTCTGAGTATCGTTTATAAGAATAGTACACGTCCGGTTTCAAGTGTCCACCATTGCGTCCTGTTGCTCCCGAGCATGTTTCACGAGCTTCAATCATAGTTATCATCAATGGATTTTTATTTGATTGTCCATATTTATAAAGATAATAGGCACATGCCGAACCACTATATCCGGATCCAATAATGACAATATCAGAATGAAGAGGTAAATCAACTGTTGAACGATAATTCGCAAGTTTGTCAGGATTAGACATCCAATATGATCGGCAGTAATTATCGACTGGACGAATATCTCTGGACATAATGAAAGGCAGATATTCTTACTGTTTTCACAATACACCAAATATATTTCTACTTTGGCATCCGCTTTTTATACTCAAGTTATGCCTATTCTCATCCTTACGTTGCATGCGTGCATGCAACGAGGTGTCGAAAGCGATAAGAAAAGGAAAGATAGAGAGAAACAAGGAGCCAATCCGTCCTATGGATAGAGGGCAGTCCTAAATACTTGTAACTGTCGTAATGCATTGGCAATAAATTGGATAAAGGTTATGTATACTTGATAGATATTTTTGGTTTTCTTAGTTGTTATCGTTTTCATGACTCTATTGTTTTTGAACTTCAAACAGAACCATCGGAAAGAATACAAAAAATTGAATAAAACTTATAATTAATATTTGTAGTCTTCAAATCATAGAGTATAAGCATTTTCTGCAGAAATCCCAAATATTTATTAAAATTCTGCTGATAATTCACTGTGCATAGAATAAAATATGACATAAATCAATTGCTTGATGTCTCAGAAAACATTTCAACGATATCAGCATATTTGAAACCGAAGAAAAAATTGAATATCTCCGCCGTATTGTCAACGATCGAAGATGATTAAATGGAAACAACGGCATTTGAATACTACGTCATTCTTTGAAATATACAAAAAAAACTATTCAATATACTTTTTTACATTTTTTTTATGCAATCAGTCGAGATTTTTAGTATTGTATCCACAAACATCGAGCATCAGAAATCATTCAAAGTTCTTCATTTCTCGACTGATTATTTTCATTCAGTTTTCTTCTATATTTTTCTTTTGACTTGACTCGTAATAATTATTTTTCATACTTATACAGAACGAAAAAATAGGCCTTCGAATCGAACAGATTATATGCATAATACCCGTCGATTATTAACACTTTATTAGCAATATTTTTACTTTCTTCAAACATTTTTGGTTTTTTTCGTTGTATATTTGTAATAGTTAATAGCTGCGTTCGCGCACATAACAGAAGAGAAAGGTAAATACAATGAAAATGTCGCAGTTATACGCCAACAATTTTAGTCTGATGTTGTCGTCATGTCTACTCTAGTTTTGAATAAAAAGTCACATTTCGAGTAGTGTCACATATCCAAAATTTTGGAGATGCCACCGCGTCTCCTGAGGGAGATGCCGATGCTCTCGCGGGAGACGCGGCACCCACACCCAGGAGATGCGGCTGTTCGTCATTGGAGATGTAAGATCTTCTTGAGAGATGAGCATCCCCCACACCCACACTCGCGTCTCCCGCGAGAGATACGGCATCTCCCTCAGGAGACGCGGTGGCATCTCCAAAATTTTGGATATGTGACACTGCTGTTATTTATTATTTTGTATTATAAAATTGTGAAATTGAAATAAATTTTGTTGATCGTGATGAAACACAAATATTCTCTCATCAAGTTCATGCCAAGCAAGGAGATTGACTAGATAAAGATTAGAGATCTTTTCATTTATGGTTAAAGACTTTTCTTTACAGTTCATTAATTGTTCACAAATAGAACGAATAACACTGAAAATAGGGAACTAGCGAATGTTAAAAATAGTTTTCCAGAATTATAGCTCTGTTGTAACATAATTAAAAATGTATGACAAACTATCAATGAATAAATTCTAGTAGTCTCACAGATTTTTATGTTATAAGATCGAATACTCTAATATGTTTAAAATCAATAGTCAGAAAACTGTATCTACGATGCATGAATTTGGATCTTCTGAATGCTTTTTCTAATGTAAGTAGAAAAGCTTGACCAGTTTCCTAGTGAATAAATGTATTCGAAATATTACCAACATTGAATTGAAACGATCAAGAAAATTTCTCATTGAAATATTTATTGAGACTTTTTCTTAAATGTGCTATTTCAATTTACAAATGAAACTTTTATCTGGAGTGAGTACGAGAGAACTTCAAATGCATACCATTTACGAAAATTTTTTATAGTTTCTATCCAATATATTGATGCATTAACAGTACCGGGTGGATAAAAATGTTTTTCCAGGAGAATAAGGCTATGATTTTCAATAACATCAACAACTAACTTTATACCAAATTAAAGTGTGTTGAAAATGGATTTAAGAAAGTTTTTCAGTGTCGAATTCAGAAAATTTCTTCAATTTTACCACACATCCGTAGATCAAAATTTGTCTTATTAGACAGTTCAAATTACATCTCATTTCAAACGATGAATATCAAAACGTAATACTTTCTTTTTTAAAGATTTGATAGAAAAAATAATCAATAATTAATATGACGATCATTAGCGTTTTTAGATACGAACATAAAATAATTTGAAACATGTCAATGTTTTTTTTTTTAAATATTTTTCAAAGCAGATGTAATATACTTCTTTTTTTAGAGTTTCCTTCCATAATGATTGTGTTCTATTTCTGATAGCAGATTTCTTCAGCTTCATTTTTGAATATTTTTTCAATACTTTATGATATTTATCATTTTAAATCAGATTTACTTTGGAATGCCTCAACAAAGGAATTTTTCTCTGCCGATGATTGACAAAATTTTACGAATTTTCTGTATTCGAGGGTATGGGTGTAAAATTAGTTGTTGATGTTTTTTGAAATTATAACATTACCTTCTGGAAAAACATTTTTTTTTATCCTAATACAGAAAAATCATTTTTGATATATTGTACCATATTAATTGAAGAAAAAATATAATGAAACTAAATTATTACCTTCTAATCGCTTTTCATTATCAATGACTACTTCTGAATTTTTTCGAGCATTAGATTTAGCATTATTAGTCTAACATTCAAAAATGTTCAATTTTTCCTAGACTTCAATTGCCTAGGACCTTCAATAAAAATTCCTATGATTATTATTGGCTAATAAATTTATCATCAACTATTTATTAACTATAATATACTAACCACTAATCATTATTATTGACTTTTTAATAGACTAATATTATTCAAGGATATACCGAAGACTAAAGAGCAAAGGCTTTAGTCTTGAAAGTAGCAATTCAGTATTATGATTAACTATTATTAGCTAAGAGTGGATTAGTATCAACAACAATAGACTAATAAAAAATCATCAGTATTGATACGAGAATAAAAGAGGGATGAAATTAGTATGAATATGTGAACAACAGTAGTAGCTCATAATCGACGAATTTTCATAAATTAAAATATAAGACAAGAGCATTTGAATAAGAAAATTTGCTTAAAAATCAACACAGCTTGGTATTATTTGATTGACGAGACAGTCCTTTGAAGTGTATTTTGAACGATAGATCCGAAATCTCTCTATCTAACGTGGAAATTATTTCAGCTGAGAAATGAGACCTTTCTTTCAGAGTTCTAGACATTTTACTAGAGTTTTAGCTATGATACCATATGTATCAACAAATTGAATGACGATATTTCGTTCACAAATAGATCTGATTGAATGTTCTGAAAATATCAGCTTAAAAGAATGTTTCTTTTACGAGATTCCAAAGATCTAAGGTTCTCATAAATCCTTTTGAGACATTTCATATCTTACTAAGATCTACCTTAGGCATAGAGTTGCTTTTAATATCGAATTTTTACTAAATTTTTCAATTCAAAAAAAAAACTATATTCTTCTCTTATATTATCATTATTTATTTATCAAACCGAAATGAATGATAAAATAAAATATTTATTTCTTATAACTTCTTTATTGATATGTATGAATGTAAATTGATCAATTGTTTTGTTAAAATTATTATTCCTCAGATAATTAATTTAATGAAATTCAATAAATATCATATACAAGGTTATTCATAATCATAATCATTTTTTATCTTTCACACGAAAAATATCAATAGAAAATCGGTTTTCGATATTAATTTTTTTTTTTTACACAATGAACAACAATGTGAAAAAATCAACAATGAATTTCCCAAAAAGATATCTTCAATAAAGTTTGCCGCCACTTTTTTCCATTAATACGATATCGAAGAAACTTTCACTTGATCCTTTTCTATAAAAAAAAGTTGCACGAAATGATGTGTACCATCTATCAACTTTTGAAATAAAAAATAAGTCATGTCCATTTTGTATTGTTTAAAAAACAATTTCTAAATATGATTAGCAGATTTAATTATACATCAATTCAAAAAGTGAATAAAATTGTTTTAATGCGTAGATGCTAAACTTGCCTAAATAAGTTAATTAATTTTTATTTGCACGAACCTTGAATCTTAGATGTAAAACAAAAAAAAATGTGACTTTTTGTTATCATTTACAGTACTCAGACGATATACGTAATTTATCATTTTTGATATGTTAGTAAAGAACTAGAAAATTATTATGATTCATAATTACACAAAAAACAAAATTTTAATCAAATAAAAATAATATCGAAACTTTTTTTTTTATAGAAAATATTTTAGTCGTATTATGAATACTTTGTATGCACTGTAACTGACAAAGAATATCATATTATTGTTGAAAAAAAAAGACACAGAATTGATTCAATAAAAAAAAAAACGATTGAAACTTATCCAGCTATTATTATTGTCATCTTATTAGTATAAGAAATGTCAATTCAATTTTATGTATAGATATTACTTTTGTTCTATTTTTTGTATCTCATTTATTCATATGTAACAACCGAAACATTATATTTTTATCTTACTCAATAAACTATTTGACATATGATTGTAACTGTATATCAAAAATAGCATATTGATGTATTTTTATCAAGCGTGTCATTTTGCAAAAAACACTTTAAAAATTTAAGAATAAATAAAAATTATATTTTTTCACTCACAAATTATGGATGTTTATTAGCTTTGTTGATATATATATAATAAAGAAAAAAAACTGATTTCACAATACGTAAGCATAACTGGTATAATAAAATGAAAAAAAAAAGAAATGTTATTTAATCGACGTTGGCTTTGGTTTTTTTTTCTTTTTGAAGAGCCTTGTCTATGAAATAAATATGTTATTTATTGACCACCACGAAGACGAAGAACTAAATGAAGAGTTGATTCCTTTTGAATATTGTAATCGGATAATGTTCGACCATCTTCTAATTGTTTGCCAGCAAAAATTAAACGTTGTTGATCAGGTGGAATACCTTCTTTGTCTTGAATTTTAGCCTTGACATTTTCTATTGTATCCGATGGTTCAACTTCAAGTGTAATTGTTTTGCCTGTAAGTGTCTTAACAAAGATTTGCATACCACCACGAAGACGAAGAACCAAATGAAGTGTTGATTCTTTTTGAATATTGTAATCTGAAAGTGTACGACCATCTTCTAATTGTTTACCAGCAAAGATTAAACGTTGTTGATCTGGTGGAATGCCTTCTTTATCTTGAATTTTAGCCTTGACGTTTTCAATTGTATCCGATGGTTCAACCTTGAATGAATAAGATAAAATATTACTTTTTAAGTACTTAGATTTTTTTTTT